>JAULBZ010000916.1:0-25517 GCA_032360805.1 Neoturris breviconis | reverse complement strand
GCAATATGAACTTTCATCTAGACTACAGAAGGAAAAATTTGAAAAAAACATCTGAGGGTGATTTTGTACCTTTAAGGTGGGTCGCTTTTAATCAAAATGCCGAAGATAACCAAATCATTAAAAAAAACTGGGGGATATTTAATAAGAGCCCCCCTGCCACCCCACCCAAAAATTATTTGAAATCAATTAAGCCCGGCACAATGGGAAAAAACTTGTTCGACTTTGTTCTAGCGTCTTTACTGCGGACTATGAACAAGTTTTTGCCAGCTGGAAGAGTGATTTCTGAACATAGTTTCAGGCTACAAAGCTTGATGCTATGCTCAAAAATACGTTCTCCGCTGTGATTATTTGCCCTTAATGACATTCAATTTCACGCATTATTTAAATAGAATAGCTATGTAGCGACTTTATACCTTCTTCGTTTTTCTGTCAGTCCAATAGATAAACTTCTCGTCAGGGTCATAATCCAAAGCGACTGGGTAATCAAGTTTTTCGTTCGATGGCATTACTAAAGGTCGTATGCTAAAACCATCTTGGCCAACATATTTTACTAAATGATTGACCGTTTCCGTAAAACTATCAGCAAAATATATTTCATAGTCTCTTTTCACATCTATGCATTGTGAAGCATTTGTAGATGATATTTCCATGCCAGTTGGACATGCGCATACATGACTATCGCTTTTGTCTTTTAAACAAAGATGAGAACACTTGTTTTTCGTTGATAAACACGGCATTGGAGCTAGAAAGAGGAAAGAAGTGCTCGAAATAAGTGCAAATAATCACTGAATGCAGCTGAAAACTATACTCAAATAATCACTAAGGAGGAGTGACTTTTTGAGCATCTTTAGACTATTTAGCCTGAAGCTATTCTCAAAAATCACTTCTCCGTATTGATTATTTACTCGTATTTCGCGCACTAAAATACCTTACCTTAACGCGACCACAAAATTAATGGGTTAGAAAATTATAATATATAAAATTGACGCTACAATGATGAGCAAATTTGGGCATAAAATTAACGCGAACCTCGTTCCCAGGGCTTCTTGAAAGGCAAGAAACCCTGGGACGAGGTTGAAAATTAATGCGAATTAGGAAATATTTCAAGAGGAGAACGGTAACTAAACGCGACATATTAATACAAAGAAGAACGCTGAAAATAAATCTCAAATTAAAGTGGATTTTCATCCAGTAAAAACTTTCGTGCGAAAGCGAAAAGAAGACATTCTATTGGTAGAAATTGATATCACACATGGTATGACGTCATTTTCTACTAATGGAATGGTCTTCTTTCGCATTCGCACGAACCTTTTCGCCTAATGGATATCAGCCTTTAAATTGTACTTAGATTTTACGTACGTCCTAACCGGAAAAAACCTGTTCAAAGTCAGAGAAATAACGTTAGAACAACGTTATGTAATGACTTTGAACAGTTTTTTGCCCGCGAAGGTGTATTTTTAAACTAGCAGAGTACCTAACCAGTGGGCAAAAACTTGTTCAAAGTCCGCAGTAAAGACCCTCTACAAACTTTGAACAAGTTTTTACCCACTGGGTATGTATCACGTTTGTTAGTATATACACTCCATCTTTTGTAAATAAAACTGGAAGAACTTATATTCTTAAAAATTGATAAAAAAATAAAAATAAAAATAACTAGCAAACATAAAAATTAAAACTAGCCAGCCGGCAAAAAACTGTTCAAAGTCAGCAAAATAACGTTAGAACAATAACGTTAGAACGTTATTTTGTTGACTTTGAACAGGTTTTTGCCAGCTGGGTAGTTTTTATGTTTGCTAGTTTTTTTATTTTAAAAATAATCTTACCATTGTTTTTGTAGTTACGAAGAATTCGAACCTGTCCAATGCTCTTAGTTCGCTTAGAAGAACCTTTAAATAACATTGTGGTTTTTGGTGAAGTTTTGTTATGAACAGAATACACAGCACCAGTATACCAGTCAGTAAAATAAGCCATATCCTTTTCTACAAAATATGCCATACTATAAGGATGGATTTGAAGATGACCTAACTGAAATTCCGTTTTTCTATTCTTTCCATCAAAATCAACCGATTCCACTTTATCAAAATAGGCATCTATGAAATATAATCGGTTACCGTGATAATCGACCGCTAGATCATTTGGCCATCTAAGATTATTACTGACAATTGATTTTCGGTCTGTACCAGATAATGTTGCTCTTTCAATTCTTGGTTTATCACCCCAGTCTGTCCAAAAAATATAACTATAAACAAAACAAAAGCAATAAATTAATTTGTACTGTGAACAGCCCTGTAGAAGTGTTAGAAATACGAGCACCACGGAGGAGTGATTTCTAAATCAATTTTTGTGTTCATAATCTCATCCCTAGCGTTTGATTTATAGCACAATGCTCTGCCTAATTAACGGGGAAGAGGCGTCAAAATAAACGGGGGGATTTCCGAGATATAAGGGGAGGAGGTTGTAGAAAGATTAAAAGCAGTGAGCTCTAACAGCAGACATTTTTTAGTACTGATGATGACCAGAATAAACATGACTATCATTAATTTATACAAACAACACGAACGAGTGTTTCAAGATTTTTTCTCAAAAAATAATAAGCGGGATGGGGGTGCTTATTAGGTACTGGAGAGTAGTTCCAGTAGCCAACAGGATTGTAGTGTAGTGTAGTGTGTTTTCAAACATCACTACGTTACTACTCATACAACATATTTATCCATGACAGCTGGTGACTATAATCCTCATATATAATAAAACCTATTGACATTGTTACGTATTGACTTACCCATTCACTGGATTTACCACAATACCACGTGGTTCGTCGCTGTCTGTAAGTTTAAAAAGAACTTTTCGATATTGACCATTAGTATCGGATAGTTCAATCATTTTCATCAAACTGTCTGTCCAATATAATATATTTGAAGACCAATCAACAGCGAGTCCTTGAGTGTAACCAATAGCATATGTAAATAATGACGTCATATTAGAGCCATCCAGTGAGCTTCTATTTATGGTATTATATCTAAAATCTCCCCAATACACGTGATTGTTAATTGAGTCAAGTTCAATGGATCTAATAAAACCAGTTGATTTAAATAAAACTTGTGGAGCAGCATTTTGAACCATACCATTCGACGAATTTAACGGTAACCGAAATACCGAAGATATATTTGCAAGGTATAAACAAGGTGCGTTACATTGAGAAAGTCCTGCAATGATAAAAGAAGTTCTTATTCCCTTAGGATATAAGGACGGGAATTCTCTTATATAGTTGAAAAAGTGATCATTAAGCCTGAATATAACTGCTGCATTTCACCTGAGGAGAAGTGTTATTTCAGTGTAGTTCTGGAAACTATACTCATAAACAAGTCTCCACAGGTGAGGTCCGACGGTTATATTCAGCCCTGATTATTCTTTGTATGGAGTCAATCATATCTGACAACTTCAGGTTCTGTTTACATTTGAAGCAAATAAAGACGATCTCCACTAGGCGAGTTCGTCCACGCGAAATCTAACAGGTGAGATTACTTTCAACCAATGCAATAGACTGTAGTTGTAGTTTTACCAGAATCACAAAACGGAACTAAATCGGGAATTTGAATTCGTACGGACGTTTTTATTTTATATAAGAACGTATCTGATTGCTATAAGCCTTGATATTCTTAACCATACTACATTTTTAAAGCTTAGAATGTTCTTAACACGTTCTTAATTTTTAGCATATTTAAGCCTTATATGCCTTATATTTGGCGTATTCCAAAACCACTAATCACCGATTAGCAATCGACCACCGACCAGTAAAAACCGACCACCGACCAACCGACCAGAAAAAAATTAAAGTCGCGTTGCCGAATTTTAGTTTTTAAAAATATATATTTAAACAAAATTTATACAACGGTCCCCGGCCCCTAATAATGTTCTTATAAAAAAAACTTGTAGTGAAGATTCTTAAACTGCTGACACGTTATATTTCTTAAGACAATTTTGACCTACTACCTTCGAAGGTAAGCGAGACATATACTATATTTACTATCTACCCAAGCGGACACAAAACTTGTTCAACATCCGCAATAGACAACAGTACAACATCTTCGATGTTGTTGCGTCGTGTTATCGCTAGCCTGAGTTCCAGTTAGGTACTAGAACTCAGGCTAGTTATTGCAGACTTTGAACAATATTTGCCCAGTAGACTTACCTTGATTGGAAGAAACTCCATAAGTAGTAAACGTTAAAAGAACAGCAAGAGAAATTTTCATGCTCATTTTTTACTCTCCTATAACACACAGATAGTTTCACCAACACATTTACCTATAATATTTTTAGCGTTAATGCAGTGAGCGTGTTTAAAGTCAGCAGTAAAGGCGCAAGAACAACATCGTTAGACGTTGCTCTAGCGTCTTTACTGCTGACTTTAAACAACTTTTTGTCCATTGAGGAGTCTAAAGATAATTATATTAGTCAACGAGGATATAATGCATTATATCCAACTAATTTAATTGTCTATTATTTGCCATGCTGTTTTATGTTGGAGATAAACAAGAAAATGTAAACAAACTATCAATAACAAGTCATCGTAGTGGATAACAACTTGTTCAAAGTCCACAGTAAAGACGTTGTTCTAGTTGTTCTAGCGTCTTTACTGTGGACTTTGAACAAGTTTTTGTCTAATAAGACCATACTAGTTTTATCACATTTAGTTTTTGCTGTGTCTAAAGAACCGGGAATAAATCTCCTTGTTTACTGATTAAAATTCCGACAATTGTCTTGATGACTGATGGTCCTAACCCTTAACCCGGCAGTAAACAAGATACTTTTTTCCGGTTCTTTAGACACATGGTTTATCACATTTAATTCTATCACATTTAGTTTTATCCAAGTTCTACTTATATATCAAAGACAAAACTTCTTTTTTTTGCTTGTCACAAAATAATAATAACTGCTTTTAATGAATAAAATAAGATTCTTGTTTCCCAAATCACTCCTCCGTAGGTGCTATTTATGCAAATTATATAATACCCATGTTAATTAATTTAACAAGGGAGGAGAATTAACATGTTTACCAATGTTTTAGAAAACAATTGTTTCCGACTGAATGGAGATATGTGTAATAGAATTCGATTATTCAGCATAAACTATAAATAGATACTCAAAGTCCGCAGTAAAGACGCTTGAGCAACGATTCCAACGTTGTTCTAGCGTCTTTATTGCGGACTTTGAACAAGTTTTTGCACCCTTTATGAGAAGTTCGTCTAAAGTACTTTTACACTCCATCTTCTTACCTAATTGTAAATGTACAAGCCTTGAAATAACTGCCAGACGTAACCTGTGGAGGAGTGTTTATTAAAATAGTTTTCAGCTGGACTACTGACAACTATACTCAAAAACTCAAACTTTGTAGCCTGAAGCTGTGCACTCCCTCCCTCACATTGATTATTTAGTCTTGTTTCATTATGCTGTAATTAGTAATGTCGCAATTAATATTTATCTAATTTATGTCATTCTCCAAAACAGATCAACACCGTCAAGTGACTTTTTCTGGATCATCGCCAAAAGGAGCAACATAACTAATGGAAACGTTGTTGAATTCATTTTAAATGAAGATACCGTAAACACCCCCCCCCCCCCCCCTAAGACCCCTTCTTTTAAGTCCATCAAAATTAGGCCTATTCTAAACGATTCAAAGTCTGCAGTAAAGACGCTAGAACAACGTTGCATCTTTACTGCTAACTTTGAACAAGTTTTTGCCTACTGGGACGTGGGTAGTTTTATTTTCCAACGTTGTCCTAGCCAGAAAAAACCTGTTCAAAGTCAGCAAAGTAATTTTGATGACTTTTAACAGGTTTTTGCCGGCTGGGGTACTCGCGTATTACTTCTGACTTGAAACTTATTTTTACTCACTGGTGGGTAATCGCTCGGTGATTATAAAGAAGAATAAAAGAAAAAGCCATTGGAAGTAAAGTAACTAGTTTGATATTTGAAGTCTGTCAAAAGAAAATTGTACATTTTGCACTCATTCGATACATTCTCCTTCTTCAATAATTAAAAAATAAATATTGGGCATATATATTTTGTAAACTATACTCTTCGATGGTAGCTAATTTCTACCCCAGTTATATTCATTCACAATAAGTAAGATATTGCGGTATTTTATGCATTACTGTATATAAAATGTAAAAAAAAATGGTTTAAATTCATCGCGCTCGTTCCAAATCACCGCAAAAGAAGAGAAAAAAACTAAAACTGTAAAATATCTCTGACCACAACATCAAGATGCTTTCCAGGAATACAGCGCCTAACGCCAAAAAGGTGCCGTTTGAAGCGAATAAAAACGAAATCCTTTCAGCGTAGTCTACGAGCCGTTAACTAACCTTGAGTGAAAAAATGATAACGAAAAAATCTGCTTAGTAGATAGTTCTTCTCTTTCTAAATTTTTTATTTTTGAAATAATTTTTCTTCAAAGAAAAATTAAAAATTAATTTATTTTTTCTTTCTTTTTCTCACTATACAGAATTGTAAATACTCTGATATTTATTCATCTTACACCATTCAGCTTTCATAAAACGTTATTATAGCTATATTGCTCATAGTTTTTTTTTGAGTACTCATAAAGATTCTAAGATTTGTAATTATTTACTTTTGATTATTTGCTATTACAGCTGCAGAATCGGCTTTCTCGATTATTGTGGTTCGTTTCAACGAATAAATTGACTCTCCTTCTTAGACGTTATTGTTAAAAACCCGAAGGCAAAAACTCGTTCAAACTCAGCAGTAAAGACGCTTGAATAACGTCGAACGACGTTGTTCTAGCGTCTTTACTGCGAACTTTGAACAAGTGTTTGCCGACTGGGAAAGGTGTATAGTTTTTTCCCAGTAAACTAAAACAAAATTGTGTCTTAGCTACTTTGTGTTCCTGGATTTTGGACTTTTTTATTCTTGGATTTTAGGCTTTTACATGGACAGGGAAATTTTTTAAGCAGGATATATGTATTGCGATATGTGGAATTAAGCCAGATTTCCACTAGCTTGATGTTATTTTTTCCATATAGGGAGCTTTATTATTTGGCATGTCACTATAAAAACAGATCTTATTTCTAGCAAGACTATGCATCTTCAATCCCCAACAAAAGTATTTAAGACAAAGTGAAATTTGCGCAAAAATTCTCTAGGGGACTTCGTAGTCGTTTTCCGTATTTTACTTTACTTATAGCGTGAGGGATTGTAGAACAAAATCCGATAAAACTTTCCGATTATCAGAATCCGTATTCAGTAGTCTTTCACGCTGTGTAACTTCTCTTGAGCAGCATTTACTTGTCCTATTATAAATGATCTACTAATTAGACCCACTCACTTGTCCCAATATACCATTCCTAATTTCAACCCTTGTGGTAGAATAAATATTATTCGTAAACTATGTTGTACCAATTTAGAAAAAAACTTATTTTTTAAATCAACTTAAATTTACATCACCCGAGTTTCGAATACAGATCGGTTTTTCAATTTGTTTAAGTTTTAAAATTTTGATACATTTTGGTACTAAACAAATGTTTAACATGGCAAAATCCGACATGTATTTATTCAATCGAGCTAAATGACATTCAACGACGCACAGCGGTATTGAATAGCACTCAGTAACACTGAATAAATTTGACATGATGTTTTGATATAAACCTCGCTCCCAGGGCTTCTTCTCTCTTGACGTTAAAAGTCAAGAGAAGCAGCCCTGTGAATGAGGTTGGATTTGAAACGACGTCTAAATTATCATACACTCAGAATTCTTCTATTTCGGTCAGAAATTAACAAACCCAGTGGTCAAAAACCCGTTTAAAGTCCACAATAAAGACGCTAGAACAACGCTTTCAGTGTTCTACCCAGTCTAAAGTCCGCAGTAAAAATGCTAAAAGAACATCAAACTGCCTTGTTCTAGCGTCTTTACTGCAGACTTTGAACAAGTTTTTGCTCACTGGGTGGCGACTTTACCGCTGACTGAGACTAATTTGCAGCCAAAGATGCTACTCCGCAGGGGTTGTCGCCGTGAATTCAGAGACCTACTGTAGATAGTAAAAACTGGTTACTCTTTTTTTATAAGTACTGCAAAAAAAAGTTAAGAAACTTTTTTTTTAAGTTTGGAAAATCTTTCTTTTTTCTAGCTAATTATCTTTTAGGAATCAACAATAGCATAAAACTGTCAACTCGCTGAAAAGCTAAAATACATGTTAATAATAGCGTGAAACTAGAACAAATTAACTAAGCTCGTCCCCAGCCTCTTTCGACTTTCCTCAGCCCCTTTTGATTTTTCTCGGTCTAAAAAAAAAGAGGCTGTGGATGAGCTTGCAAATTAACTAAATGATGATTAGTTTTTAACCATTTAACCTGCTACACAAATCCTCGAGGTAGCGATAGTAGAGAGAGTACGATTATTACAATGTCTATTTAGCAACTATAGAAATTTGCCCCCACCTTATTTCAACCTCCCCTCGCTTAATACATTTGGAAAAATTTCCAAACTCTGCTCGCTTATTCATACTACTGCCTCTATTATCTTTCTTTCAAAAGTGAATATATCGAAACATTTAGTGACTGTTAAGCAACTTTTAGTACTGGGACCTGACCTTAGTTGCTTATAAAAAAAGGTGTATAGTAAGAAACAATAAAAAATATATTTGATTTTCTTTGATTTATTATATTTTTCATTTTTAATTTTGTACAAGTTCTAATAAGCCTCCCCTTAATTTAGCTTCCCAGGGCGCTCAAACAAGGAAATACGATAACTTATTTATTTATTTACCTGGAGGCATAAACTTGTTCAAAGTCCGCAATAAAGACGATAGAACAACGTCGTTCGACCTTGTTCTAGCGTACTTACTGCTGACTTTGAACACGTTTTCGCTCACTGGGTAGTACTGATTAGTACTTCGTTGCTGGGTATGTTTTTTTTTTCACGGAAATTCATACTCGTACCCAGTGCTAATAGTTTCTATTGATACGAAAAGTTGACATGAATATCCGATTTCGCCAAAGAGAGACAACTAGCCTTGGGAACAAGGTTGTACGGGAAGTGCATGAACATTTTTTGCAACACAACAGTATAATTAATTCGCAAAAGAAAATATTGAGAGCAGCGCTAAAGGTATTTCTGTTCGATATTCTTCAGTATTATTCGACGTTGTTCCAGCATCTTTACTGCGGGCTTTAAACAAGTTTTTGCTCACTGGGTATATGACGTTTCCATCAATGAAGTAAGTTCCAACTGATATTTGTATACCATAAATTGCTCTTGATTATATCACGAACGTAAAAGATTATAAACACTCAGTCGGCAAAAACCTGTTCAAAGCCAGCAAAAAAAAAAAAAAATCCATCTTTTTGATTTCTGTGAGACTTTGACTACATTCACCAAAATTATCAATTTTTTGATTTGTGTTTACATGCCAAAATGTTTGATTTAATCCCCATTTTCAGCAAATAAAATTAAAGTTATTTTGCTGACTTTGAACAGGTTTTTGCAGCTGGGCATGGTCTTATGCTTTGTCCTATATCTAGTGCATTGATAGCGTAGCGGTGTACACTATTGAGCTGTTGAATAAACAAACGTCAGCCCTGGGGTCTACTGTAAATCTTTAAAGAAAAGGGCCTCCCAATGGACAAAAATTAGTCAAAGTACGCAGTAAAGGCGCTAGAACAACAGTGAAGACATTTGTACTGCGGACTTTGAACAAGTTTCTGCCCACTGGGTTAAAAATTATAACTTACGTAGTAAATAAAGACACATGTGCTGATGTGTGTTTGTGTTTGATATCTACTACTTTATATATACTGTATGGCGAGAAAATAGTTTTTTTTTCAAACTAGGCTAATTCATTCGGACGAATTCTAAATGAAGCCATTACATTGATTGAAAGTGACGTCGCCTGAAAGCTTCAGACAACAAATTCTGAAACTGTGTTTAAAAATCCCTCTTCATTATTCACTCTTATTTTGTATGACGTCAATTTCTACCAATGTCGTTTTGGCTTTTTCGCCTAGTGTAAATCCAGAAACGCGCCGTCTAATCAACGTCGAAAAAACGTTGTTTTGAAGTTGCAATGTCAAAAAAACAACGTCTTTTTGACATTGATAAGACGTCGCGTATCCGCCGGGAATAAATTTTAAAATATAGCACATCGTGGTATAACAGCAATCCCAGTCAGCAAAATCTGTTCAAAGTCAGCAAAATAATGTTAAGACAACTTTAAAGAACGTTGTTCTAAGGTTATTTTGCTGATTTTAAACAGGTTTTTGCCGGCTGAGACTATATAAAAAATATAAAACAGTTCCACTACAGAACAGACCCAGTGGGTAAGAACTTGTTCTAGCGTCTTTACTGCGGACTTTGAACAAGTTTTTGCCTATTGGGTCGCCTTCATTTATTAGAGTTATTCACCAATCAAAGGTATGGTATTAAAAGTAGCCCACCAAACCAAGTTAAATCTAAGCACATACAAATGATTTGCATGAACACATTATACATCAGTGCTTAAAATATGTTTTTATTAAGATGGTAAAGTTTTTAGTTCAAATATAAACATTTGGAACACCTTTTAAAATTATGTCAAGTCACTGTGGAGAAGAATAGTGAAATTTATTATCCAGGATAAACACGGAAATTTTACATGGCATTAAGATTTTATGTCCTTATTAAGTTGATAAAGTTTCAGGTCAAATACAATTGGAACACCATTATCAAGACAGAATTACATTAAATCAATGTAAAGGAGAGCAGTGAAATTTCATATCATAGCAATGATAAAAGTCACTCCTCTACAGTGGATATAAATTAGATTGGACACACACATTATATATACTTCATAGCATATGTATAAACTGAATAATAAAATTTAATTAAAGCTAATAAAATGTATTATTGTGCTGAATATGAATTGGATACGCACATTCTACATAATAACATTATGATAAATGCTCCAAATAATATAATTTAGTTTTATAAAATATATTATTGTGCTGTTATGTTCTGTGGGACCATTAAATATAATATTTACAGTTCAACATATGAATAAAAACATGGTATCTATTATCAGTAATAAAATATTGTAAAGTAAAGATGGTTGCCATCATCCGCTATTAAAATTAAAAAAAAATAAGGAATAATGAAACGAAAGATTATATATTCATTAAAATAATTTATTTTTTTATTAAAAAATATTTCTCTGTTGAATTGTGTATTGTCATTATATTTCTAATTTGAATTGTGAGTAATTAATGCTTTAAAAATTTATACTCGTGATGGTAATTAAATGTTTTTTATGGCCCTAAAGTGAATACACATTAATATTTATTTCAAAATTGTAAAATGAAGCTACCCCAAATCAAAATGGAGATTTCAATTCTTTATAAAAAATGTCACTTATCATCATGTTGTCAAAGTCTCAAAGAAAAATTATTTTCAAAACATTTTCTAAGTCCAAATATAATTCTGGTCAAATCCTTATAAACAGGGGGGGGGGGGTGGAAATCAAACATTTTAATAATCAATAAAAATCATAAATTGATCATTTTGGTGAATGTAAATCAAATCTTCTCCACTTTTTTGCCAAAACTCGGTCTCAAATTGACGAAATCGAAAAAGATTTGGCCAGTGGTTTCATAATAATATTGTCTAGAACGCCATAACCAAATTTCAGAATGGTACTATGCCTTTTCGTTTGGATCAAAAATGCAACTTGGACCCTTTTTACCCAAAACTCAAGTCCAAAAAATCTTTGGCAAACCTTTCTAGAATATCGCCACAAATGCTGGTACCGAATTTCAAAATGCTAGCACTTTAGGAACATGGTCTATTAAGAAAAGCCGGACGCCGATGCCACAAAGTGATAGCAATAGCCAATTCAAACTTTGCTTGGTGGGCTAAAAAATAAGGAAATTAATCTAAATCACTATTGTTTACTCAGGTTGATGATGTCAGCAGTTTGAACTTTAAAATTATAGCGAATGTTTTGAAAAATATCTAATAATTTTAAAATAATCATATTGTGGCCATAACGGTGGCCCACAAGTGCGCAAAACCATCATTGCATAGATTTAAATTTACATAAAAATAAGCTTATATGCACAAAAATAATCGTAAAATGGGTAAAAATGATGTGATGCATAGATTTAAAAATTAAGCAATCATATATGCACAAAAATAATGTTACGATGCGTAGATTTAAAAATTACACAAAAATAATCTTATTAAATAAATTGCCCTATGCAATCGAACCTTAAATTTTGACTACCAAGTGGAATCGTACAAAAATTCGAATTTGTTCTAAGAGCCTGTGTACTAAGTTGCTAGGAACAACAAAATTTGTCGAGTTTACAAAGACATAACCCAGTGGGTAAAAACTTGTTCAAAGTCCCAATAAAGACACTAGAACAATGTCCAAGAACGTTGTTCTAGCATTTTTACTGTGGACTTTGAACAAGATTTGGCCACCAAGAAGAGCTTTCCTGAATATAAATATATGAAATCTAGCAACATTTTCAAATTTTCAAAATAATAACCAGTTGCATATAATTGGTTAAGTTCAGTGGTAATTTTTAGTTTGAAATTCGAATTAGACAACCATATTTCTTAAATTATGCATAATGAAGGCTTTTGGGAAAAGTCAATTTTTAAAAGTTTTTAGAACGGATTGCTTAGACCACATTTGAAAATAAATATAATATCTAAATAATCAATAAAAAAACTAACAGGTTTGAACTTCACAATAGTATTATTGACCTCCAACTAATTGAGTTCAAAAATGTTGTAGAAATGTCATAGAAACTATAAAAAAAATGTATTACAAAGCTATAAAAACTTATTAAAGTAATAATAATAAGTGGCTATAATATACTGGCAAAAACCTGTTTAAAGTCAGGAAAATAACGTTAGGACGTTGTTTTAACGTTATTTTGCTGACTTTGAACAGGTTTTTGCCAGCTGAGAGGCCACGAGATTAATTAAAATATAATCTTCAATAATTCTTAACAATAACAGAATTAGAATGATGAAAAAAAAAAAAGTTTTGCAAAAAGATTCAGGAATGATATATTCATCCTATTTTAACGAGAAAAGAAATAACTGAGGTTAAATCTTAGTTGGAATAATATAAACATTCAATAAGATAATAAACAAAAAAGTATGCACCTTTGAGACAGAAGTAATACAGTCTAAAAACGCTTCAAAAACAGCAGAATTATAAAAAATATTACAAAACAATGAAAACAAAACTATAAAAAAACCCATAGAAAACTATATACCCATAATGAATTATATTCTTGATGTCTTCTTCTGTTGATGCAGCAAAAATTATTTTCTCAAAGCAAAATCAACATACTTATCTAAAATCATCAACAAATTCTCTTTCTGCCGAATTCTTTCTCAATTTTTTTAACCAGACCTTTTTTACCAAGAAATAACAACAAGGAGCCTAACTTTTGCCACGTGCGATCATTACAACAGGTCCGTTGATCCCATTCATTTAACACACGCTCCAAAAGATGTTTTATGTTCTCCGGGTTATCTTGTGTAATGTTGTTTACATCTTCATATTCAAGTAAAAAATGAGCAATCAAACGTGCTTCTCGACCAGCACCTTTAGAAATCATATCATATACTTTACTTCGTGTATCACTAATGTTAAAATCAATCAACTTCTCCATATTGGCTAAAGAGAAAATAAAAACTTTAGCTATGAACTGCACCTGAAAGTATGATGTGAGAAACATTGAGTGATATAGCCATTATCACACATGTTTATGGTTCTTTAGTTTGACTAGCAAAATTAAAGGTTTCTTATACTCGACTTCAAGCACTTGGCATTCAATTTCAAGCTTTTGGCGTTCAACTTCAAGTTTTTTGGCATGCACATTTAAGCTTTTTACATTAAACTTCAAGTATTTGCATATAACTATTGAATGCCAATTATATCTTGTCAAACTCAAGCTGAGTAAACTTAAAGTAACCGAGTTTGTGAATTCTAAATTAAGCCATTACATTGGTTGAAAGCGACGTCACCTGTTATTATTTCTTGTATGAGATATAAATTTGTTGAGGTTGAATGTAAAAAGCTTGAAGGTGAATGTGAAAAGCTGGAAGGTGAATACAAAAAGCATCATGTTGAATGCCAAAAGCTTGAAGTTTAATTAAAAGCTAGAAGCTGAATGTAAAAAGCTTGAAGTTGAATGTAAAAAGCTGAAAATTGAATAACCTAAGAGCTACAGTTAAAATGACTTCCTCTTCCATTGATAGAATTATCCCTATTAAGTGTAAGTGGTATTCCGTTATATTGTCAATATTTTTAATACAACTTTTTCAATATAATACAATCATTCTCAAATTTTGTGACTCCTTTATTAGGAATTTGTTGTAACATTTTTTTGATGCCTTCAATTTTTGAATTAATTGGAGATTTAACCTTCATTATATAGTGTTCGAAATAATACCATTTTGACGGAGTTTGTCTTGCTAATCAAAATTTAAGGCTTTTCGTCCGAGTTAAAATTCCAAATGTTGCACAGATTTTTCAAGTATTTATGTTGGAGGTTGTCGGTTATGATATCACATAAACTTTTTAGATCACCAATGCAAAAGGATTCTATGTGCTTTCCCAGTGTGCAAAAACTTGTTCAAACCCCACAGTAAAGTCTTTACTGTGGACTTTGTCTTAGTTTTTGCCCATTAGGTAGATTGAAAATACTATTTGTCCTATGGAATTCTTAGAAACATGAAATTTCTTTGAGTGAGTACTTTATTTCAAAATAGAAAAACATTTCAAAACCTGGATAAGCCACACGCATTATTTGCAAACAAAATTGTCAAAATATAAGTAGTTACAGATTTACCCCTTAGAGAAAGCCACAATATAACAACATCACGTAGAGGAGTGTTTTTTAGATACTGTTTTCAGCTTTGCAGCTTTACAGCTGAAAACTGTACTCGAAAAACACTCTTCAACAGGCCGTGTCCCACTGTTATCTTGAGGTTTGTTATAGGTAAATAAAGTTTTAATTATATTTTTTCTCATGTATTCCTTTAATGGGAAGAGTCGTAAAAAAAACTGTATTCTATTTTGAAAATTTTGAGATGACCTTAACGTGCTCGAAATAAGAACAAATAATCAACGTGGAGTCATTTTTTATCATAGTTTCAGACTGCAAATCCTGAAACTATGCTCAAAAAATCCCTCTTCTATAGTGGTTATTTATTTTTATTTCGACTTCTGCCTTAAAGAACCACATAAATGCTTAATCAGTTCCTTATAGCATGATAGGAACTGATGTTCTCTGCTGACAAACGACATCACAACATCGTTTTGACAACTTCATGCACAATAAAGACTTACTTTCAAAAGGTCCATGTTTAATATCACTTATTTGTAAAATAAGACCAGGAAGTTTACAATCATTAAGAGCATTATTCACATTTTCCAGCAGGTTGTCTATATCATTATCATAATAAAATCCAACAGCATCAAGAACAGGAAAATCATATTTATCAGCTGCTGAGAAAAACTCAATCACTTTATTCCTATCCATTAATTCATTTAAAAATGTTTGTGCATCTGCTCTTTTACCTACAAATTTCTTCTGCTGCAAAACATAAGCCACCATTCTAGCCACTAGATAAACATTAAAATACAACATTACCCAGTTAGCAAAAACTTGTTCAAAGTCTGTAGTAAAGATGCTAGAACAATGTTGAAGACGTTGTTCCAGTGTCTTTACTGCAGAGTTTGAACACATTTTTGCCCACTGGGTAAACATCAAACTGAGCATTTAATTTTACGCCATAATAAACAAATATATAAACAAATCTAAATAAATCTAAATCTAATAAATCTAAATAATTATTTTCTGAATTCAAAGATATCAAGCATTATTAGTAGCATTTTAGGTGAAAATTGCGAACGTGGAGAAGAAAAGGAACGTGTTCTATTTTTTCTTACTCTTTTCCTATTTGCTTTAGTTGTTTTTGCATATCTTTATAAACACTTCTCACGTAGATGATATCTTGATTAACTTTGTACATGAAAAAATAAGGGATCATCTCTAAATTTCGCTCCAAAACAACTTATTTAGTAAGGTTAAATCGATTAAAATTCACAAAATTCAACAAGAAAGAATCTGTACAGAATTGTGTTAGGTCAACAAACTTGCAATGGATTGTTTTTTAGGTACGAAGAAACCAATCCATTGCAAGATCGTTGACTCAGTACTCTTCTTTGTAGTTCTTGGCAAGTGTAATTTTTACCGATCATAATGTTGTTATTAGAGCATGCGCAGAAATGATTAGCGCATGCGTGATGAGTAAGTAAATAAAAGAAATATGTCAATAAGGTTCATCCTCTTGGTCAAAGGACAAGTAGTTAGTGAAGTAAACAAAAAATGAATTTTGTCAATAATAAGGTTTAATTTTTATCTCTCTGTCTTTTTTTAGAAACAAACTCAATGGAAAACGAACCATTCAATTGATCAAGAAAACTTGGATCAAAAATCGATGGAAGAGAAAAACGTCCAACTCAAGAGGAAACATACAGCTTATGAACAAGATCAAAAAATGAAACCCCCTTTTGTGACATTTTTACTAGTCATCACAATAAGTGCCACCAGAAGAGCTGTTTTTGTGGTTACCAGGAAAAATCTAAATTCCATGTACAGTTGTAATTTAAAAACAAATTACTGTTACGCGTGGTTCCCTATTTCTCAAGTAAAATCACTTTATATCATGGGTTAAAATTTTCGTTACTTTCCTTGTGGTTGCCCTACCAGGATCTCTTTGAAGTCTTATTAGTGGAGATTGGGAAGTGGTCTGGTGACAAAATTTGACACGGACAAAGAATATACCCTAAAGTATGTTGTGACGTGATGTTTTTGTGGTTACTTTACCTATTTGTGCAGGAAATGTTGATTCTTCATTTTATGTATTATACACAGAGACATTTATTTTGAGATTAACAGTCATACATGCGGCTGTAGGTACTTATACATTATGGGCTCTATGAAAACATTTCAAAATAAATTGTTATTACAATGCAGTAGTACAATTGTACTGTTGTGACCCAAATATATGGTGGTCCCTCAATTTTTCTTAAAGTAGTCTAAAAAAGAAAAAAGGCACTTCCATTCGGCAGAGAAAAGAGTTTTTCACACAAAGAACCATGTCTAGATTACGGAATAAATCTAGTCTTTACTAAATATAAGTTATGTTGTGAAGTAAGGTAAGAAAGCACATGGAAACCAGGGTAATACTGTAATTATTGTGTATACTAGCCGATTGTCACTAAAGTCCAAAAATAATGAAATTGGAGATTATATTGTTTAATTCTTTGATCTCAAACGATTGAATGAAAGATAAGTTAATAATGTACGAGGACTAGTACATATATCTCAAAGCTACATGTTCCATTGAGATATATGATCAATAAGTTTCCATAAATCAGAGATTTGTTAAAAATATTCAAACATACTTTCAATGTTGGTTTCTTCACTTTCGCTTTCATCTAAATTATAATTACAAGTAATTATATTAACAAACTGTGTACACAAAATGATTCCATTACATCGTCAACACAAAATAAAAGCTAAACAATAGCAAATGCACATACATTTTAAGAGTAGATAGTAATTGATTGGCACTGAATTCAGTATAACACGAGTAATCAGTAAATCTATCCTCCACAACATACACTAGAAGCTAATTCAATCACCTTACAGTAGTTGCACAATGAATACATATTTTTGGGAATTTAAAATTATGTTCAATAATTAATTCAGAATTGGGTTAAAAATTGGAATGTGGCTTAGTATCACTGTTCATGTTTTTCAGTTGACTACTTGAAGTAACTAGTTCTTGCCTGGATATGAATGACTATGTAAATCATAATGTAGCTGTAGGTTTGTTTTCATTAATATCCAAAAAATCAGAATGTTCTTACTAACGAGGTTACTAATTTTACAAGCCTCCAAATAATGGTCGGACATCACCTGGAGCCAGACCATTATATGGAGGCTTGATAATAAAAACACTTTTCAAAGATATATTTTTGTTTCTAATCTAGGGTGCAAAAACCTGTTCAAAGTCCGCAGCAAGTACACGTAGTGGTCTCTCCGCCTTGAGAGGGGGAATGGTTTAGAATGAAAAAAAAGAACGTTGTTCTAACGTTATTTTGCTGACTTTAAACAGGTTTTTACTCACTAAGACGCTTCTAGTATTTATGTTCATGAGTTTTACTGTGAAAGATGAAGTTTGAAAAATTCAAATAACTGAAGCAGAAGAGTCTAATCTTGGATCCCCATAGGCACATAACTTAAAATACAAGCTTATTCTAAATATTGTTGTGATTGACTATTTCTTTGAATTATGAAATTCTTTATTCATAGGAAGTTTGTAAAAATATATTCTTCTATGGCAAATTCTTACTCTATTATGTAAGTCATATCACCATAACATAATCGCCATGATTTATTTACATTGCTACATAATACAAGATTGCACTGAAGAAGATATTGCATTGAACCAAAACTATACACCTATTCATCACAAATAAATGAATTTTAAATAAACAGAGTGTGTGTATGTGCTTTATGATGTGTTTTTAAATATGTCAGGGTGTAGACGTTGATAGACCTATTCACAAATAAATGGAATCGAGGCTGCTCAAAGTAGAACTTGCTGTGATGCAATACCTCAGTCATTTTAATTATTTTGTGAATAAGTATATACAACATAACAGAGTTTTGTGCTATTTTGATAATTTACCTTAGGGTAGGGTGTTGGAAGGAATTGTAAATAAACATATAAATTAATAAAGCTACGCTTGCACGCTACGGTTAATCGGGCCAATTTTGGCTACCGTCTTGAAAAATTGGCTACAACTCGGAAAAATCTGTAATCTTTCTACAGATTTTTTAGAGTCGTAGCCGATTTTTCAAGATGGTAGCCAAAATTGGCCCGATTATTCGTAGTGTGTAAACGTAACTTAACAGGTCTTAATAAGTTTAATCATGGGGACTATTTATAGTGAATTAACTGTTACTTTTCAAGAAGATAACATCACATTTTTTCTAACAATTAGAGCAAGATATAAATACTAGAAATAGACCCACAGGAATAAGTTTAGCATCTTTTTCCTCTAACAGCCAGTTTATTTCAGAGTTTGTGACTAAACATCCTCCATCAGAGGCAATAGCAATGTTTGTATATCACAAATTATTCATTTTTATATTTAAAAATTATATTAAAAATTTGATAAGTGGTTTGTTAGAACAAAACAGACATACGTTCAATAGCACTCTCCTCATTTTCGTTTTCATCTAGAAAAGTAAGAATTAAGAAATCATTCAGTCAGGATAAATGGTGAGCTTATTTGAAAGGGTTCCTATCTTTTTAAAACCAGAGGGTAAGAGTTGAAAATAATTAAACAATTGAGGATGTACTACTACACAGAGGGCAAAATCTTGTTTAAATTCCACAGTAAAGATGCCAGAACAATTGTTGAATATTTTACTCTAATGTCATTACTGCATACTTTGAACAAGTGTTTGCTCAAAGGCAATGATGTAAGAAGTAATAACTAATGTATCTGCAATCATCCTATCAGTTAATTTATCGCCTATCAAATTGGAAACTTCTCGCAAAATGTATTCAGCTTGAGTTTGGAAACTACAAATGGTCAAATATTGCTTATATATATTGCTCATATTCAGCACTTTCAGTTCTAAATCCTGACAATAGTACAATCAATCTAAATATAAATTTCCAATTACATAATGTCTCTTTAGCTACTGATGCCATATCTTGACCACCTAATACCGCCAGGTGCTCATTTTAATAATGTTCCAAACAAGTGACTCTAGTAATGTACCACAAGTGTCACTTCTTAATAATATGTCGATCAGAGAGAAGGCAAAAATGCCCATAATGCACCATGCCCCCACGGTGTTACAGTTTATTTAATATGGTGTAGCTTGAAGTGAGAAAAGAGACATAATAAGGGATACATAAATTTATAATAGATATATAATAGTTTGGGAACATCTCAAAATTTCTTTCTAAAATCAATTTCTTTGGTAGAAATCAACTAAAATTGTTAACTTTCAGCAATCCAAGGTACTCCAAGGTACTGTATTGAAAGTAGCCCACCAAACCAAGTGAAAGTTTAACCTAAGCACATAAATATGATTTGCATACACACATTATACAGTGTTTGGAATATGTATTTATTAAGATGGTAAAGTTTTGTTTCAAATAAACAATTTAAACACCTTTTTCAAGATAAAATTATGTCAGGTCATTGTGAAGGAGGGTAGAGAAATTTCATATTCAAGATAAACATCCAAATTTAACATGGCATTAGGACTTCATGTCCTTATTAAGTTAATAACGTTTCAGGTCAAATAAACAATTGGTACACCTTTTTCAAGGTAAAATTATGTTAAGTCACTGTGGTGGAGAGTATTGAAATTTCATATCAAAGCCAAACACCCAAACTTTACATGGCATTAGGAATTCATGTCCTTATTTAGTAACTTGATGAAGTTTCAGATTAATAAACAATTGTAACACTTTCATATCATGCCTGAAGCAATGTTTAAAAATAACTCCAAAGAGGATATGTATTACATACATACATCATACATCATATACATCATTACACATCATATAGCATTATTTATCATGTATCTATGTAGAATAAAGTTATACTTATAATATATCTATGTTGTGTTTTAGAACTATTAAATATAAGTACATTACAACATGGTTTCTATTAACAGTGACACTTAACTATTACATACATAACATTTAATATCTGTTCATTATCTGTTGTTAAAATTAAAAATAAAGATAATAAATATAACAAGAACAAGAAGAATACATTCCCTTAAATAAAATAATAAAATGTTTTTAACTTCCAATTCGCCATGGGAATAACTAAATATAAAATCATTAACTGAACATTACATATAATAAAACTTTTATAGTATATTATAAAAGTTTTAATATAAATGTAAAGTTCACGTTATATATTTATTTCAAAATTAAAAAAGGAAGCTTCCCAAAATAAAAATAGAGACTTTTAAAATTATAAAAAATATCATTTATCACCTCAAAAAATTGAGGAAGAAGCTTCCCCAACATACAAAATGTCTGCCAAAAAAGGTTCATGGTCAAAGTCTCATAGAAAATTAAAATGTCAAAAACTTTCTAAGTCTCTACTTCTGCCCTTGTCATTTGGGTATGATATTAGGTGAATGTGGTCAAAACCTCATAGAATTTACATTTCTGAAAATTTTAAAATTCGCATAAGTTTTCACTTCTCCCATATCATTTTATCATGTTATTTGGGTGAATGTGGTCAAAACTTCATAGAATTCAAATTCTCGAAATTGCCTAGAATGCCATAACCAAATTTCAGGACGGTCCAAGGCCCCTTTTGGACCCATTTTGCTCAAAACTCGGGACCAAGTAAATGAAATCAAAAATATTCGTGGCAAGCCCTTCTAAAATATCGCCACAAATGCTGTTACCGAATTTCAAAATGCTAGCCCTTCAAGAACATGGTCTATTAAGAAAAGCGGGACGCTGGTGATGCCGCCACCGTTGCCAAAAAGTGATAGCAATAGCCTATCCAAATTTCGTTTGGTGGGCTAAAAATGGATCGTTACAGAAGTGTGTTAGGTCAATGAGCTAGCATCGTACCGAAGAAACCAGTCCATTGCAAGATCATTGACCCAGTACTCTCCTCTGTCTCTGTTTTTGAGACCGTCCCTCTACTTATATCATGGAAACTAAACAATGGTGACCTTGTTATTGATGTAATACTCTTATTTCAGTAGACTGCTTCAAATATTATTGCTCTGACTTTATATTTATGACAACCTTAACATGGACCCCTAAATGAGTTTCACCCTAAGCTTGCAATTGATTGGTTTCTTTCAATCAAATGCAAGATTGTTTGGGGTGAAACTCATTTAGGGGTCTATGTAAAGGCTGCCTAGACTAGTTACCCAAAGGTTTCCTTCCGTTGATATCTAAAAGTGAAAACAGAAGGTTGATGAGACTAACAAACAATATTAAATTCAACCAAATATCTTCTACTAGAAATGTATAACCACAAGTAATTATTTTATTGAATATATAATTCGAAATCAAAGGTACAATCACAAATGAAGCATGCCAAAGTAAGCAGCAGGTAGATAATTATTTCTACAGAAGAGCAAGAATGGTATGTATAAAATACGTCTATGCATTTATGCCGATGTACTTATGCTATATGTATAAGGCCGTTTCTCACTTCAGAAAGTTTTCTGCGGAAACGGAACGGAAAATTTTCTGAAGTGGAAAACAACCTATATGCATGCCCTAAATATGTAGTTTACCATGTATAGGCTATGTATGCATAGCCTATAAGCAAAGGCTAATACGATATGACCAGATAGGCTTAATGCATAGGCTATATCCATATGGGGTATGATAATGCTTTAGTGTTTGAAGAAACCACTAACAGAATAAAACATACAATTTAAAACAAGCTTTAACCCTATTCACCATGGGGGGAGGAGGGGCATAAAGAACCGGGAACCGCATCATTTTCATTTGGCAATATTTTTTTCTTCTATTAATGGTATGGTATTGAAATTAGGTGACTATTCCCAACTTTTATCAAGGATTTTGACCAATATTTTTTTTTGGATTTTTATGTTATTTTTCCAGAGGTAACCTAAATCTGAACAGAGGATAAATTTTTTGAAAATGTAAAATTTTGTTAAAATGATATCTGGTATTTTGCATGTATCCCTAGCTAGATTCGAGTCATCCGAAGTAAATCACCTCACTCAACGCAATTAAGGAGGCTTTTATAGAGGAAAAAGACAATAAATTTGCAGGTCTTATGACAAGTGCCCATTATTAAATATCAATAACGTTTCATATATTTTGCAATTATCATTTCTCAAAAAATATAAATTTAATTTTTTTTTAGAAAATGTGCCTAATCAGCATATTTCGTCAAATTTAGTGACATCATAGCAAAATATTGACAGTAAAATGCTGATTTAGCACATTTTTCTATTAGGTATGACCAACGACATGAATGATTTCGATAAAGATCAATTTAGAGCACATAAAAGTGCAATTGTTTGCATCACACAACATTATCCAGTGATGTAAGTTAAGAAAAACGTATAATAATCGTATAATTTCTTAACAAAAATAATTCCACAAGGATAAATTTTTGGAAAAAACTTCCTTAAAAAATTATTTGGAGCATTTCGTGAATGGTATCATTTTTGCTTTGTATTTTTCTATATTTTTAACGAATATAGAATTCAGTAATTGTGATTGTTTTATCTTTTAATTGAATGTCTAGCTAGTCTAATGCAATCACAATGCAATTTCAAAGTGGATTTCATGAGGATAAAGTATCACGACTTCAGGTTTTTAAAGATTTTGTTCTTCATCATTTATTTATTTCTCCAAAAATTGAAAAGAGGCCTCCCCAAAAGAAGAAATATATTACAAAAATATTTAGAACTAGTTTTCCACATTATTATTTTTCATGAATAACATATAATTCAAATATTGCAAAAAGTTATGGCATCTTAACGGTCTTGTATTATTAACTAGAATGCTAACATTAAATTTCGAGATGGTAGCAAAACCTTTGTTCGATCTCAGAGTGTTGTTGTATGATACATGGTACCCAAGTGAATAAAAGAGAAAAATCTTTCCTGAATTCTCCTGAAATATCACTCTGAATTTTGATACCAAATTTGCAAAACTTCAGGAATCTGGTCAATTAATAAATGAGTCCCAACTGCTACCAAAAGGTGAACATAAAAATTTCAGAATTTATTTTGAGAGTTAAAAAAGTTTGCAAGAAAAGGACCAATTTTTTTCATTATTATACATCAATTGGTTTGTCTTTCATTACTTATATGAAGGGTTTTAAAACAAAATTAAATATAACTTACTTTTGCTAGAATTGGCACATTGCAAAATGAATGATGAATTTTGATCTAGAAAAATAAATAGAAGTAGAACAAAAATAATGTATTTTTCTCTTTTTCTTTCAACCATTATTACCTTTTTTAAATCTCAGTAGCTATTTACATGTAGAATGCTGACTAAAACAATTTTAGCAACACTAGTTAAAGGAAATCTTGTTTCGTTACAATAAAATTAAGTAAAATTCCTTAGTACTTAGATCTAGAAAGAAATGTACAAGCCTCGAAATTACAGTTTAACATCACCTGTGGAGGAGTCTTTTTTAAGTGCGGCTGTCAGCGTCAAAGCTGAAACTGTACACTTAAAAAAACTCTTCCATCGGTGATGTCTGACTGTTATTTTGAAGCTTGAATGTAGCTACATACATGGTTCATATTCTAAATATGCCAAAACATCTTTGCAAAGTGTTCCAACATTCCTAACATTTTCTTTCCCACTACTATGGATGCCCAGTATTGATCCATCGCTTTTAAAAACAGGACTTCCAGATGATCCTCTCTCAGTATCTGCATGATAATATAAACTTGACCCCTGAATCTTTACAATCTTCTCAATACTTATCGATTTTGGTCTTCCTGCTGGATGTTGGATCACTATAACAACATCATCAACATCACAAGTAGTAAATGATTTAAAATCAATGGCTTTAATGTTAAAGCTTTCAATTTTTTCTTCATCACATCCAATAATTGTGAAGTCTAGTTCCTAAAGAAAGCATCACATAAAATAAAGTATTAATTCTGTCAAAGGAGTTACCTGTACATATTTGTTATAACATGCAATGTAGCAATTGGTTTAGGGGTTGACTTTAAGCCAAGGATATCCAAAGAGCATTTTTTGACTTTTTATTTGAAGAGAATAGAGCAAGTAGTTTACTTTCAATTTCATCGCACTTTGTTAAAAGAGACAAAAAATATCTTCATAAGAACTGGTCCTATTAAGAAGCTTAACTGTTGATTCCCACGAGGCGAAAAATTTGTGGCAAAAGCCTAAAGAAGACTTTCCATTGGTAGAAATTTCCCATCCCTACTTAACACCCTTTAATGGTGCACCCACCCTAACCCACAGCACACGGTACACCATTATCTGTCTAACACTAGCTGTCTGATGCTCACTATGGATTTTCTTCATCCTCAAAGAATCTATCCCATTTGTAATTTATCCCCCTTTCTGGCAAAGTCGGCTGATCCACTTTCAGTTGTTTTCAGAAACCTCCCTTAATCAGTGAATAACAAATTAAGACTAAACACAGTACCAAGCTTCAATATGACGGTCAGACATCACCTGTGGAAAAGTGTTTTTCAGTACAATTTTCGGCTGGCAAAGCTGAAAACTGTACTCAAAAACACTACTCCACATGAGATTTCTGACCGTTACTTTAAGGGAAGAAACTTTCGCGATATGAAAAACACCGCGACATTTTTGGAATTAACTTTCGCGGTTAGCTGCTCAGTGTAAATTTTGCGGTAATAAACTTTCGCGGATTCAAGAATTT
>JAULBZ010000915.1:2491-25522 GCA_032360805.1 Neoturris breviconis | reverse complement strand
CCT
The DNA here is from genome assembly GCA_032360805.1 of Neoturris breviconis. Classification (NCBI taxonomy): domain Eukaryota; kingdom Metazoa; phylum Cnidaria; class Hydrozoa; order Anthoathecata; family Pandeidae; genus Neoturris; species Neoturris breviconis. The sequence goes on along the minus strand of JAULBZ010000915.1, from coordinate 25,519 downwards.
TACAAAATGTTATGCAATGTTATGTAAATTATTACCGAATTTAAATAAAGAAAACCTACCTACCTACCTACCTAGAAATGGACAGTGATAAAGGTGTAATATTGCAAAGAGCAACTGACTAATTCAGTTATTCGTAGACACAAAGATAATGTAATAGTGCTACATCCTGTAGAAATTGAATGCATAAAAACACCCACTGCAAAAGAAGACTTTTGGGTATGGAGACCAAACGTAATTTTTCCCCAGGACATTGTGGTAAGACAAAAGAGATAGAGGAGCTTAATCACGATCAAGAAGAGATCCATGGAATCGACGAAAATGAAACTGCTGTGGAAATTCCAAACGAAGCAAATGATCAGCAACAGGGGGTACGTACGACGACGAGTGCCAAAACCTAAACGATTTAACGATTACGTAGTAGATGGCAATGTAGAGCTGCATGATGCATTGAAGAAAAAACTATAGAAGCAGGGACCTTGAGCAATGAAGAAGGCGAAAATATTTTCTTGTAAAATATAACTTTAAGATATAGAAACTGAGACTGGAAGAAAAAGATGTCTTCTCTCTTCTGAAACTCCGTTATCTCAATGGTAACAGTATGGTTGTGGCAGGATCATGGTTATGGTTACAGTATAGTTACTGTATGTGTACTTACGGTATTGATACGGCATGTTTATGGTTATAGTATGTTTGCGGTTATGGTTACGGCGTGGTTATAGTACGGTTACGGTATAATTATGGTTACAGTTTGTTCATACTGATAGCATGGTTATGATATGGTTATGGTAAAGTTATGATATTGTTAGGTATGGTTGGGTTTCCGAATGGTTATGATTATGGTATGGTTATGGTTACGGTATGGTTTTGGTATGGTTTTGGTATGGTTTTGGTATGGCTTTGATATGGTTTTGGTATGGTTTTGGTATGGTTTTGGTATGGTTTTGGCTACAATATGAATCCGGTATGTTTAGGATATGATTGTAATTACAGTATGGTTTTGATTATAGTATATGGTTTTGATGCGGTTATGATATGGTCTTGGTTTGGTAACGGTATGGTTAGGAATATGTTGTCTTTATGATTACAGTATGGTTATAGTTAAGATGTTGTTATGATATGGTTATGGTTGTGGTATGGTTATAGATAAGGATATGGTAACAGTAAGGTTATGGTTACAGTATTATATGGTTATGGAATGATTATTGTGGGTTGGGTCGGTGGTCGGTTTTTACTGATCGGTTAATTGGTTCAATACTAGTTGGTTGGGTGGTGGTCGATTTCTGGTCGGTGTTCGGTGGTTTTAGAAATCACTAAGCTCCTTTTATCAACAACTACATGATAATCTCACAGATGTATTAAAAACGAGATTGTTTATGCAAAGAGACATCTAGTTTTCTTTAAAAATAGAGCTTTCTAAAGATTTCCAAATGTCCAATTTTATGTAGTTAGTATAAATACAAATCTGGAAATAAAATATGAAACATTTTACAAATCTGACGTCCAATACAAGCCACAAGTAAAACCAGAATGTGAAAAACGACCACTAGAGGTCCCTACATACTTATCTCAAAAATTTATCGAGGAGATTAAAGACTTAGGATCTTAGGATAATTTGCAAACTCGGCAAATACTTAGGCTTTTGGAACAAGTTCGAATCTTCGTGCCATTCGTTTTGCTAATCAAAATTATAGACTTTCTCTCTAAGTTGATATTTTGACTTGTTGCAAAGATTTCACTTTGTCTACAGTATTATTTCCCGAGATTGTTGTTCGTTGACAGATGAATTAATGCTTAAAATAAGAAGTAAATAAGTGAAGGAGGGACTTTTGCTCATAGCTTTAAGATTTTTAGCCTGAAGCTATGCTACAAAGTTACTCCTGCACAGTGATTATTCGCACTTATTTCGACCACTGATATATTACCTAAATAAGAGTAAATAATCACTGCGAAGGAGGGACTTTTGCTCATAGCTTCAAGATTTTTAGCCTGAAGCTATGCTACAAAATTACTCCTGCACAGTGATTATTTTCACTTATTTCGACCACTGATATATTACCTAAAGTGTTCGCTCAATTTACTTTTTTTGAATACAGTCCGGGATGTCTCTACAACGTAAAAAATTCTTTTAAGATTTTAGGGGGCGAACATTCAGTATTTTAAAGCTCAACGATAAGCTTTTTTTGCTGGTTTCAATCGAATTAGTTATTTGATTCACATATTTAATATACGCTTTTTTATGAGAAAACCTTCGTGAGAAACCCATGCCCAAATTGTCAAAACAAAAGAATATTATAAAGTTTATGCACGTACTACAAAATATCCCGCTCGCTAATATAGAACTTATTCTGGTCTGGATACATCCAGTCTAAGATAAATATTTACCTCTTTACGGGCGTTGCCTTGAAGTAAACACTGCGATGGTATATTTTGTTTCTACATGCAAAACGATTCTGTTAAAAACAAAATAAAACCATCTCAATTCACCAAAACTTGTTCAAAGTCCGCAGTAAATCATCCCAATTGACCAAAACTTGCAAAGTCCGCAATAAAGAGCTCTTCGATGTTGTTCTAGCTTCTTTATTAATGTGGACTTTGAAAACGTGTTGATCAACTGGGATGGGTGTATCATCGTTTGACCATCATTTGACCAATAGTTCATTACGTGCAGACAGTGAGTGCCAAACGTAAACGTCTTAGCAACGTTGATCGACGTTGATCGATCCAAGTCGGTCGGTAGAAATGTTTAATAATAGATAATCGACCTATTCATAAATACATGAAAACGAGGCGTCGACTGCTCAAAGTATAAACTTGTTGGAATGCAATAATTTTTTTGTGCAGTTACTACACAGAATTTATTTCATTGCAACAAGTTTGTACTTTGAGCAGCCAAGATCTCGTTTTCATGTATATACGAAAAGGCCTATTACAAGGAATTAATTTTTTTTTTTAAATGTTGTTAAAAAAGCGTAAAATCCATGATTGTATAAGTATAGTAATGAGTATACTTGGCTATGTTATAATATGAAATTGTCTGCAAACACTTTTAAACCATCATAACAATCATCAATGTGCCTCTTATTCGCGAAAAAGCAAACACTTTGAATCCAATCTTTAAACTTTTCTTTATCCCCTTCCAATACCAAAAACTGACCAAGTACTGCAGAAGCAGATTTAAAACCTGCTTCTCGAAGACTTTTACTATGCTTTGTACCAATACCAGGAATCTCTGTTGTTGGTTTCTTCCCCATAGGCTCACTAACAAAATTATCGTGTTTCTTTGATGTGGACATTATAGCTGTAAAATAAAGAAATATTACTTTCACTCAATTATGTTGAATGCAGTTCCTGATTCTATCATATACAGTATAGTAATTAACGCAAAACGGCAAAATCCGGGATTTTCCGGGAGTTTTTGGCGGAATGAGGCAGTTACAGCGGAAAAGCGACAACGGGAACTATTTGAAAAAGATTTGTTCCCTTCTCTCTTCTCTTTTTCCCCACGTGTCCGCTCTCTCCCCAGTGTTTTCCTCCTCAGTGTTTTTAGTAAACGACTCTAGTCTATAAAGTAATGCTCGTAATGTACAAAAAGTTTGCATGAGTTGTAACTTGCTGATGTTTGAACTTATCCACCGCACCATCTGAGAATCACCGTCTGAAATAGCATTTTACAGATTACATTTTTTAAAAATTAAGAATATATATTCTGCGGACAAACATTTTTGATTTTTAAATTTATAAACTTGAAAATAAATCCATGCAAAAATTAAAAAAGAAAATAACAATAGCAATAAAAGTAAACTATCAATTGATAATTTTCTTTCCTCTTTTTATTTTTTATCAAAATGCTACTATGTTGTCATGAATTTTGAAAATCGCGCTTCCACGGTCCTATATGGAAACCTTATGGAAACAGAATAACGTGCCCAAGAAATATATTTGTGACTTTTCAGATTTTTTCTTTAAGGAGCCCTGGGAACGAGTGCAAATAAATGCAAATAACACCGTTCAAGTTGATATAAATCCCTATATAAATAGTGAAAATATTGACAATGTCATGCATATTTTGACCAAACATTTATTCAAGATGGCGTCCTCTAAAACCCCTCGCGTAAATTATGAGACGTTTTGAATTTTAGCAAGCAATATACACCACAAGCAAAACGCAAGTGCTGAAAATGACCACTAGACGTCCCCTGAGATTTATCTCAGTGATTTATCTAGTAGACTTAAGACAAGGCTTAGGATTTTAGGACTTTTTAGAAACTCGACAAATTTTGTTTCTTTTAGCAGCCTAGTACTCAGGCTTATATTACCCTTTAAAATTCACAAGTTGTTACATTATTTATGACCACGATTGAAGGTTATAACACCCATTAATAGTAACACTCTAGATGCCAGATATAACCGTCGTCTCAAGTGTCGTATCATCTTGCCGAGTGTTATGACTATCGACGAGCCTTGTAATTCTACCATAGAGTGTTATAACCGTTGTTGAGTTTTGTGATTATCGACGTCGTTGTGTATATTTGTTGTCAAGGATTATAACTGTCAACAACTATCGCCAAGTGTTGTATCTGTCACCAAGTGTTATACGTCGTCTCGAGTGTTACATTGTCGAAGTGTTATAACTGTCATCAAGAGTTGCATCTCTCGTCAAGTGTTATAACTGGCGTCTTGGATAGTATAATTGTTGTCGACTGTTACAACTGTTGACGAGGAGTATGCCATTTATGGGCCTCTGTAATTTTGTAAATGTGATACTTTATACAAAAGCCTTAACACTGTAAACAATGAATTTTATCAACTGCATTATGAACAAGGCAAAGTGACTGCAGAAGAAAAATCTAGAAATCCTTTAGTTTTTCAAGCGATAATGGATATTTTTTTATTAGTGGCTATACATCAGCACTTGGACTAAGGCGTACATCGTTTTGATTAATATAGCTGCATATAATCAATATGGGTGTATGCGTCCGGCAGTTTTTGCCAATGATAAATGGCCGGCAGTTTTTCTATTTGTCTGAATGACTCACTGCTTGACGTAACCCTTACCCCGTAAATAAGAGCAAACCTATTCTCAAGCTCGTCCCAGCCCCTTTTGTCTTTTTTTTATTTTTCTTAAAGAGAAACATAAAAAAATCAAAAGGTGCTGGGGACGAGCTTGGCCTATTCTGTCGGATATAACGTATTGCTGGGTATCAACTTTAATTTTTTAAATAAGCATTGCAAAACAATCTTCTTTTATTAGTCTATTTCTACGAAAGTTTATGATCACTAAAAAAAATTGTTCCTGCAAATTCTCCTGGAAAACACAAATAATCTCTGGTTATTGTCTTCCTGCAAAAGTTTCTGACATTTCGGTAAAAGTAGTTAACTATTTCTAAAAAGAATGGTACATCTTAACTCTGATTTTCACTTATCTGGAGCTGGACCGAATCAGATCGTTTTTAAGCAATATGATTGGTTGACTTAATATCAGACCAGATCGGTCCGGATCGGATTTTAAAAAAGTTGAAAAAGATCATAAGGATCCATTTTGTATCGATTTTTTAACAACCAATCCAATTTCTTTGAAGTGATGTCCTTTATTTAGCATACTAATACTAAGTACAAAAAAGTTTTTATTTTCCGACAAGTGCTTGTTCTTCATAAAATTTTGTGTTCGATTTGTTTATTGTCCAAATTTTGTATTTGCCTTAAAAATCCGAAATCGGAAATCCGATATCCAATTAGTAATTGCTATTTTTTTCTTGAGATTAACGTCCGAAGTTTGGACTGAATTTCTTTTGACATTTTCGTTGGTCCGAACATATCTGAAAATCAATAAAGTAGCTAATTACGGGGATAACTGCAAATGTTCAAGACGTCGATCTTTCTTGTTAATGTTCTAATACTGATGGATAATGTGTGTCTACGTGAATCATTTCCACGTGCTAGGTTTACATTTGCTCTGTTAGGGAATATGAAAAATACGAAAAAGAAAGCCAAAAGAAAAACATTCCATTGACCAACCTCGTTCCCAGGGCTTCTTTCCGCTTTTTGACGCCGTCTCCCCCGTCAAAAAGCAGAAAGAAGCCCTGGGAACGAGGTTGTCCATTGGTAGAAATTAACATCAAATGTCATTCATGCGGAATTTATTGCCTATTGAAAATCCTTTATATAATAGGTGCGCGTTATTTCTAACTATTTTTCAATCGGTAGTTTTACAACCTTGTTCGTATTTTTTCCCTCTGCGCGAAAATAAATTTTCTTATTTTTTTTGGTGTACCCTTGTTTGGAAAGCATCGAAATGCCAATGAGATGAGCAAATTATTTTCATAAAGTGTTTGGGGATATTATTTTCTAATTAAAAGTTAGGAAAAGTTTGAGTATGATATCAGTTTTATTTGAAAAGTTATGAACAATTTAATAGGAGAAGGGGGAGGCTAGGCCTAATAGGGTTTTTGCAAACTTGCCGAATTCTGTTTTTCTAACTTTTGGAATAAATTCGAATTCTCGTGCCATTATTGAAATTTGAAAGTTGAAATTTCGACTTTTCCAAAAATTTCACTTTGTCTACAGTATTTTTGTCCAAAATTGTAGGTAAAACAATAATGCCAGTATGAATAAATCGTTTATTGTATAGGCTTCATTCGAGTGAAAGCAATTCGTTTTTTATTCAATGAACGATAGCTATAACAATAGACCTTTCCGAATTGTTTGCTTCAGAAATGAAATCCACTTATTTTTATGAAAAAGTGAACATCATTTTCGGATTCTACACTACAAATTACCTTTAAATGGACATTTTCCCGAACATACCTATAACAGAATTTCTTTTTTTTATGGATAAAAAGTAGTGCTAAAATCCTTATAACATTCGCATTTACCATGCTTTGACTTTCAAGTAATACCATTTCTGGAAACATCGATAAAAACTTCTCGAATCAATATTTTCTTTCAAGAATTTTAATTTTTTTTGCGGATTTCGAAAATAATTAAATAAATTCGCAGTTCTTGTATTTTTCAATAAACGCCCCCTTGTTTTAAACGCCCCCTCGATTAAACGTCCCCCTCTACAAATGAAAATTTTTAATAAACGCCCCCGGCGTTTAATCGAAGCATTACGGTATTTGAAGAAAAAATGCATTCGTGAAAGTAACCATCGCACGATTACATCAATAAACAATACAAGACACAAAAGAGATCGTGTTTATAACTGCTATATCGTTGAAATAACCAAATTTTTACGTGACGAGTCGTGAAAGTAACCAGTTCATTTATTTCAAATTAGTCCTCAAATTAGTAGATATTTTTTATAATTTCTACTTTGGATGCGTTTCTCGAAAAGTAAATAGTTTCTGAATGGAGAGCCGATGTAAATTTTGACCTTCGGAATGAAATATTTAGTTTTTTTCCGTTATATACGGATAAAATAAAAGGATTTAGAAAAAGATTTAGAAAAAGTAGAAGAAGTGGAAGTTTTTTCATTTCCCGTCTGAGTTCGTTATGTCAAAATTGTACAGTATATGTAACTGAAGATTTAAAAAAATAGTATAAACTATTAAACTATTTATTTAGATATAGAAGTTGGAATTATTAAAAATGGTGGCTATAATCGAGTCCATGAATGCATCAGTTTTACGTATATGGCCCTTAAATAGCCGTAAATAAGAAAAAATCCTGGGGCTTTGCCCTAAATCCCACCCGGACCCCCAGCTGCTAATGTTCGTTTCCTGCGCTTCGCTTCAGAAACTCATATAAATATACTTCGTAAATTTACAAATTAGTAACCGGTCAGAAATCAACTCTGGATCCGCCGCTGTAATAGAGCTTAGTGAGATAAATTTTATGACTATTTTGCTCTGTTGTGATACAGAAAAGCCGTCATTTTGAAATTCGAAAGTTGTGACAGTAAACATTTATGATGTGAAATTTCACTACTCTTCTCCACAGTGACCTGACATAATTTTACTTTGTTCCAATTGTTTATTTGACCTGAAACTTTATCAATTTAATGAGGACATGAAATCCTAACACCATGCAAAATTTGGGTGTTTATTCTTGACATGAAATTTCAGTACTCACCTTCACAGTGACTAGATACAATTTTACCTTGATAAAGATGTTACAATTGTTTATATAAAACACTGTTTTTGTTAATCATATTTTATGGTCTCAGGTTTAACTTTCACTTGGTTTTGTGGGTTACTTTTAATGCTGTACCTTAGATTAATGACTAATTTATAATTTATAGGGACAAACATGCAATTTTAAATGTTCTCGCGGTACATATGGTTTGAAATGTAGAAATAATTGTATTTGTGGACAAAATTATCAAACATGTAATCATACGGATGGAACATGTACTTGCTCTCTTGGTTATACTGGAACACAGTGAGTATTTTGTAGATTTTATTTTTGAGATGCTCTCTTATAAGAGAGCTCATAATTAGAAATCCAATTAGAAACCTTTAACATCCACCCATGTGATCAGAATATTTCATGTGCAAAATAATTCACTGTGGAGAAGTCATTTTTGAGCATTGCTTTAGGCTTTCTAGTCTGAAGCAAACCTAAAAAAACACTTCTCCACAGTGATTATTTACTGATTGAACAAATGTGATGTCATTGCAATGTCTACTGCAGGCATCTTTACTGAAGACTTTGAACAAGTTTTTGCCTGCTGGGATAGGTCAAAAATAAGAATTGCTCAGTCTGGACCAAGGTGCGAAAATTGAAACAGCCGCCAAATGAGATTTTGTATTATTCCCTGAAAGTATCCTCCTTTTGAGGATTTATACATTGTGTTTACAACAATCAATCAATTATATTTTTTATCATAGTTGTGAAAATTCCTGTACTAATTTCACCTATGGTCAAGACTGTCAACAGAACTGTCACTGCAACAGAACTACAACTCAGAGTTGTGACCACATAAATGGAATTTGTACATGCCATAAAGATTATAATGGAGCAAATTGTGAAAACGCTTGCAATGTTAACTATGGTTTTAGCATATTAAATGGTACTGAAATTAATGAGACTAGTCTTGTCGATAATTGCATTATAGAATGTAATTGTACCAAAGGACAAGGCAGTTGTCAAAATACCACTGGAGAATGCATGTAAGTAGGAGAGTTCAGTAAGAGTCAATGATCTGGTACTGAAACCAATCTATTGCAAGTTCATTGACATAACACTCTTCTGCACAGATAAACAATTACAAATTCATTGATACCCTTCACCAATGAGAAATATACATATTTTGTGCAATATCTGATGAGTTAAATAATAATTGCAGATTCTGTAGGTGGAGTGCTAAGGAACTGAATTATTTCAAAGAGTCCAAATTATTTCAAAGAGTCCAAATTGTCTTTCAAGAACTACAAGTCTTGTACTAACTGTCAGACAGACATCATTGCAAATAGACAAGGAGGGAGGGGGAAACTACTTCAACATTAAAAATTAAATTCAAGAAAGAATCATTAATGTTTAGCCAAAATCGAACTCAAAGTAATTATCAGACATCACGCAGCAGAGGACTGTATTCAAAAACACTCCCCTACAGTGATTACTGAGTTATTATGAAGCTTGCACGATGTAAATTGATGTTGTTCTAAACTTTTTTTGATCGACTTAAAGACACTGAATTTAATCAAATTCAACCAAATTCAACGAAAACAAAACAGAAACTGCACAGAACAATGATTAGGTCACCAAGCTTGCAATGCATTGATTCCTTGTTACAAAGAAACCAATCCATGCCATGATGATTGACTCGGCACTTTTCATTGTATGTTTTTTTTTTGACTTGCTCCTGTATGTCTAATAGTAGAAATGTTGTCACAAGATGTGCACCATAGTTTTGCAACAGCATATTCTGTTCAGTTAGTAAGGGATCATCTCCAAAATTTGTTATTTAGGGGAAGAGTGCTAAACCAACAATCTTGTAATTCATTGGTTTCTTCGTATCGAAGAAATCAATCCATTGCAAGCTTTTGGACTTAACGTTCTTCATCGTAGATGAATTTTATTCAAATTTATTGATTTTGACTTCTGTACAGCTGCTTAAAATATCTGCTTTGTGAAACGAATTTTGGAGATGGCTTCTAATATTTACCAAAATAACTAGTGGTTAAGTGATTATTCCAAACTATGTTTTTGCATTATGTTTTCAGTTGCTATCCTGGTTTTAATGGTACCTATTGTGATCAAAAATGTCCTAAAAAAACTTATGGCGTGAATTGCAAATATCAATGTGATTGTAAGAATGGAGCAAAGTGTACCTCGAATAATGGTAGCTGCTTATGTCAATCTGGTTGGACGCAAGCAAAATGCGATGTCCCCTGTGATGAAGGGTGGTTTGGAGCAGGTTGTTTGAAAAAATGTCAATGTGGTACTCATGGGAAATGTGATCGGTTTAATGGCACTTGTACATGTTTTGGTGAATATCAAGGTGTTAATTGTAATGAAAGTAAGCTTCTAATTTTAAAAAATTTATAAGCTTTTTAGTTTGCTGGTTGATTTGGTGTTGTGAAAACCTGAAAAAGTCAAAGTAGAAATCACCTGCAAATCTATATCACCCGAGCAGTGCTTGAAATAAGAACAAATAATCAATTTGGAGGAGTGCTTTTAGAGTATTGCTTTAGGTTTTTTTACCTGAAACTATCTTCAATAGTCACTCCTCCACAGTGATTATTTGCTATTATTTTGACCACTGGCATCTGAGAAAGGTTACTCACTCAGTGATTTTTACTGATTTTAAATTATCCATTTTTTGTAATTTTATTTACTCATTCGTTATATATATAGTTGATATAATTGGAGTTCATTTTTTGTGCTACCTGGAATAACTCTTGACGATGTCACATCACATTTTTTGTGCTACCTGGGATAACTCTTAACGATGTCACATCACATTTTTTGTGCTACCTGGGATAACTCTTGACGATGTCACATCACATTTTTTTATCTTAGAAGAAGTCAATACATCTGATTTATAAATTTTCAATCTTATTTTAGCATGTCCAAAAAAGGATTGGAAATTTGGAATCGGATGTACGGAATCATGTTTGTGCAACAAAATTAATTCTGAAAGGTTTGTTTTTATGCTCGTTTCAAATACAATGTTATAAACAACAATTTTTTGGTGTTTAGTCTGATGCTTTGTGGTTAACTGCTGAATGTGAACAGTGCTTGAAATAAAAGTAAATAACTTTCAGTATATCTTCAGGTACGAAGCCTTAATCTATGCTTCAAAATCCGTCATTTAAAATGATTATTTGCTCTCTTTAAAAGAATGCTTGAGATGAATAATCAAGTGGAAAGTAATCCAAAACTATACTTAAAAAATAAAAACGGGGATTATTTGCACTCTATAGTGCCATACACAAGGATTGTTAGGGCATACCTGTTTTGAGCATAAAAATCTTTATTTGGATTCATGAAAATATTAAAGGTTACCTTTACCTCTATTTATTTGAACACCACAAGTGTATGACTTGCTTCTGATATCAGATAAGAGAATGAAAATCAAAATGGAATTTTGCTCAAATAATGTGGGTGCCCATACCTGTATACCAGTATCCATTTAATAAAGCTTAGTTTCCACTGATAGGGGCAATACGATAATGATGTTAATTTCATGATGAGTGCAATAATACAATGTCATATGAGCATTTTAGCCTAAAGATAAGTTCTATAGTGAGTATCTGCTCTTATTTGATGGAGAAACTTGTAATTGAGTGGCGTGTCCATGCAAAACTGAAATCTCTCCTCCACAGTGATAATTTACTCTTATTTTGAGCACTGACACAGAATACATCGTTAAGTCAACAAGCTTGCAATTGATTGGTGCCTTTGGTACGAAGAAACCAATCAATCCCAAGATCGTTGATTCAACACTCTTCTAGTATACATCTTCTTCATATATTCAGTTGCCATGCAATGACTGGGAATTGCACTTGCAAAGTTGGATGGTTGCTTCCTATCTGTGATAAAGAACAAGGTAGATATTTCAGAATTTAATGGATTTGTTTTGTTTAAGATGGTAGATTAACTATAGGGTATCTCTGTTATTTGGCTTTATATCCACTAGCTAAAACAAGAATTCATGGTACAAATGTTTGCTCGAATAGCTTGTAAATAATTCGAAGCTATGCCTAATTTTGACCACTGGTTTCCTCTTAGCTGCAAAATGTTATTCAGAATTAGACTATGCAGTCAGTATCTTTTGTATTCATAAGCATTTTGTTCTAAGAGTTTCAAGTACAATTGAGCCAGTGTGAATATGTTTCTAGATTAGTATAAACACAAGTTCTATTTTACTGGGCCAAATTCTTCATACATTAGCCATTACCTGAAGCCACCTCTCAAATCATGCTAAATTTCATCACTCTAGTATTACCAGTTCAGGAGTTAGGGGGACTTGTTTGCCCCCAAGTAAAATAATGTTACCAAAATAGTAATGAGCCTTGAAATAACTGTTGGATATCACCTGTGGAGGAGTGTTTTTTTAGTATATTTTCTGGCTGTCCAGCGGATAACTATACTAAAAAGACACCCCTCCACATGTGATGACTGACAGTTATTTCAAGGTTTGTATACAATTTTCAATTGAGTTGTTTACTTTACTGCTGACTTTGAACAAATTTTTGCCTGCTGGTTTCTTACAAGTCATATCCTAAAAATGCTTCCTCTGGAGTGAAGAAACTTGGCAAGGTCTTTCCAATATAGTATTAATTTTCTGCTGACATCAAGTTTTTGGATGACACGTTTTTGCTGACATCATCAAATTTGTTCTAGCATCTTTACTACTGAAGTTAAAGGAACACTTTCACTCTTTGTTTATCTAACATGCTCACCACATAAAACAGACGTTTTCACTTAAAAAAATGGAAACAAATTGATACAATTTAACCAAATTTAACACCCAAACATGAGCTGTTGCCAAAAACTTGTTCAAAAGCAGTAAATGTTGAAATCGTTGTTCTAGCATCTTTACTACAGACTTTGAACAAGTTTTTGCCCACTGGGTTACATCTACTTTTAGGATGTAATTTTATTTTTTGCTGAATTTTCTTTAAATATTTTCATTCTAATTCTGCTGCAAAATGTTGTTGTTATCCATTTTTCTGTATGTGTTGTTTTGTTTTACTTTTTAGTGTGTGATGGTCCTTTTTATGGACGAAACTGTTCACAATCTTGTACATGTAAACACAATGCACAATGTGATTCACGGGATGGAAAATGTACATGTGGGGATGGTTATTATGGAAGCTTTTGTCAATTTAGTTAGTTTGAGATGTTATGTTCTGAATTTTTTTGTTGTAATCTTAAACCACTCTGAGAATATAAAATTTGCTAACATTGATAATGATCTTCAATACCTTGTTGTTTTTAGCCCACCAAACAAAGTTTAGATAAGCTATTGCTATCACTTTGCGTCAGCCCTTATTAATAGACCATGTTCCCAAAATGCTAGCATTTTAAAAGCACCACCATTCGTGGCGATATTCTAGATTTTTTTTCTTCTTTTTGATTTCATCTGCTTGGTCTCGAGTTTTGGGCAAAAAAGGTTCAAATTGCATTTTCAGTCCAATTGACCGAAAAGGCGTGGTACTGTCTTGAAATTTGGTTATGACATTCTAGACAATATTATGAGACTGATGGCTAAATTGTTTTCAATTTTGTTAATTTACAAACGAGTATAGAAAACTTGAGACTTTGATTTCTATAAGGTTTTGACCACATTTGTCATTTGGTTAAGCAATATCATACCCAAATGATAAGGGGAAAAGTGGAGACTTGTGTCATTTTAATTTTCTATAGGATTTTGACCATGAATCTTTTTTGACAAACATTTCGTATTTTGGGGAAGCTTCTTTCTCATTGATAAGAGGTTTTTTTCAAAGAAATTTTAGAATTTTAGGAATTGTTTATTTGATCTGAAACTTTATCAACTTAATCCTAATGTCATGTAAAATTTGGGTGTTTATTCTTAATATGAAATTTCAATACTCTTTTACCTCTTTTACCTTTTACCTTACCTACAATTTTACCTTAACCCTATACTCATATACTTTTCTACATAACCTTTGAATGAATGGCTCATACGACTAGAAATTTTAGCAATTTTCATATAATTTATCTAGGATCATTTTGAAAAAAAATATTTTGGTAAATAATTTTCACCTAGTAATTAAATTGTTTCTCTTATTTTTGCTTGAAAAACGTTCTGACCAATTATGGGGACCAAAATTTTTTTCACCTAAAACTTTTTTTTTTCAGCACCTGTCATGACTAGTTGACGTCATCCTAATTAATGATGTCATCAAAAATTTGATTGTACCAAAATGTTAATTATGTGATGAACTAATATTCTGGAGAGTTTCAACACTACAGCATAATCTGATCAAAAGTTATGGAGGGGGGTGAAACAACCCCCCCTCTCCAGTATTGAGGAGCCCCCAAAAGGCCCAGTATTAATAGGGTTAAAAATGGTGTTCCAATTTTTTATTTGACCTGAAACTTACCACCTTAATAAAGACATTATTTCAAATACTGTATAATGTATGTATGCAAATCATATTTATGTGCTTAGGTTTAACTTTCACTTAGTTTGGTGGGCTACTTTCAATACAGTACCTTCGATTATCTATTTTTATTGAGCTAAAATAATAACAGTGACAGGATGGTATAAGGGTGTTGATACTGTATAAGAGGAATTGATCACTGTGAAGGAGAGATTTATGAGCATTGCTTCAGACTAGAAAGCTTGAAGCACTGCTCAAAATCTCTTCTCAACAGTGATTATTTCCTCTTATTCCAAACACTTTTCTCTCTCACTGTAATAACCTAAGTTTGATTCTCACCACCATTTAAACATGATTTATTTTATAGAATGTCCCAGTGGATCATATGGTAGTGATTGTAATTCAGAGTGTAAATGTAAAAACGGTGCAACGTGTAACCATATTAACGGAACATGTACTTGTGCAGCGGGTTATAAGGGTGAAACATGTGAGGAAGGTAATTTTTTGATTTCTTTTGTTTTACAACCATTATTGATATATTTTGCAACTTTGCTTTCCATGGATTATGTAAAAAATGTACGGACTACTAGTGTAATGAGCCATCTCCAAAATTTGTTTCCAGGGGAAGAGTGCTGAATCAATGATCTTGCAATTGATTGGTTTTGTACCAAAAAAACCAATCAATTGCAAGCTTGTTGACTTAACACTCTTCTCAAATTTATTGATTTGGACATCTTTAAAGCAAAATATTTTAGCAGCTTTAAAGATGTCAAAATCAATAAATTTGAGAAACTTTAATCTGTGAAGAAGAGTGTTAAGTCAACGAGCTTGCAATTGATTAGTTTCTTCAGTACGAAGAAACCAATCAATTGCAAGATTGTTGAGATATGGTCTCTAAATGAAGTAAAAATTATATAATTGCAATTGTCAAACTGGATAATTCAATTTTGCTAAAAGCAGATATTGTTTGAAATACCAATCCTGTCTACTGGTGATTGAACAACAGACGTAAGTGAAAAACAGAAAATAGTCAGATAACAGCAGTCAGATGGTTTTCTATCAAGTTCAAGTAGTAACAATTCAATCTAGCGCGGCTGTTCCACAAACTTGGCACTTCTTAAGCTGTGGTGTGAAAGTATCTGTGGAAGAGGCTAAGTCTAGTGTTATCTCAATTGTGTTAAAAAAAATAATAGAGATCTTCAAGAGAATACTAAATAAACAATGGAGATTCTTAGCTTTATTCAAACTGTGATTAAAAGGAATTCATGACAGATTGATATGCATCGAGAGTGAGATTTTTCGTGGAAGGATGTGTCTAGTTTGACATTTCATTAGTAAAAATAAGGGAAAGGGTTTTTAGCATAATTTCAACCTATAATACCTGAAGCTATGTTCAAAAAGCACTCTTCCCCACAGATTGTTTGCTCTTATCTTAGTCACTACCCTTGAACAAATTCATGCTTTCTTTTGCAATTTCAATCATAGGAATATGTGTGGTAGTTGATTTCGTCATCCATTGCTTCATCTCAAAATTTAGCCCTGAAATCAACTTTTTTGTTAGGGTTAAATCAACTAAAATTGATAAAATTCTGTGCAGAAGTATGTTAGGTCAATGAGCTTGCAATGGATTGGTTTCTTCGGTACGAAGAAACTAATCTATTGCAAGATCATTGACTCGTACTCTCCTCTGTTGTGGAGATTTTTTGGTTAATTTGATTTAATTTGATTCATTAAATAAATCACCTAAAAAGTTGTTTTAGCACAAAATTTTGAGATGATCTCTTATCCAAAATCTTGCAGTTTTTCATTTATTTTAGAAATCCTTAAAAGTAATAATAAATAATCCAAGAGGAGTTTGCTAGGATTTTATTTCTTTTCTATAATGAATCATTAAGAATCCTTAAACAAGCCAAAAAACGTTGGATTAGGATCACTCTCCGCATTATAAGAGTAATTACTCTACCTAAGAACACATTCTATACCACTAAAAAAACATTATTTTGTATTCCTTTTTTCCTTTCAGAATGTGGCGAAGGGTATTTTGGAAGTGGATGTCAAGGGCAATGCAAATGTGAAAATGGTGGCAAATGTAATAAAGAGACGGGTCAATGTCATTGTGTAAAACCAGGATGGCAAGGCATAAAATGTCAATTACGTATGTTTAAGCTGCCAAAATATTTTCATATTACAAGCTTTGATATAACAGCCATACATCACCTGTGGAGGAGTGTTTTTTAGTATAGTTTTCAGCTTTGAAAGTAACAGGTGATGTCTAACGACAGTTATATTAATGCTTGTATTGTCTGTGCTCAAAGTTAAAGCATGATAAATAATCAGAGGAGTGGTGTTTGAAATGCCATTAACTTTGGGCTTTGTAGATATTATAATACTGTAAAATCCTGTTTATAAGCCTCGGGCTTGTATAATTGCAAAGGTCATTTTTATTGGGCTTTTAATCGGGAGGAATTTTGCGTCCGAAAAAAAAAAGTTTTGTAAGGGTTTGTGAAAGAAAGAATACAAATTGTGAAATGGATATCCCATATAAATACAAAGTTTGTTTTGTTGAAAAACATAGAAAAAAGGGAAGGTGTTTAGAAAAAGGGAAGGTGTTTAGCAAGTAAAATACACATTAAAAAATTCAATAACTTTAATGTCTGGTGAAACACAAAATGCCATTGTCTCTTGCTTTATTTTAATCTTACCTTAATATGTCACATCAGGGAGGGGCGGTGCTTATAATTGGCAGGAATTTTGTGTTTGAATATTGATGGGCTTATATCCGGAGGGGGGTTTATAACCAGGATTTTACAGTATAAGAAAGTGGTTTGAAATTAAACAATAATTTCAGGGAGAAAAATAAAGATGATTGTTACGGGACCATCTCCAAAATCGTTTCAAAAACGTGTTTTAGCAGCTTTAAAGAAGTTAAAATCAATAAATTTAAAAAAAATTAAACTACGATGAAGAGTGTTAAGTTAACGAGCTTGCAGTTGATTGGTTTCTTCGGTACGAAGAAACTAATCAAATGCAAGGTTGTTGATTCAGCACCCTTCCCTGTAAACGAATTTTGGTGATGGTCCCTAACTTATCACCATCATTTCGAATTTGTTTCTTTGTTTCATCGTTTTAGCCTGTGCAAACTATTTCATCGTTTTAGCCTGTGCAAACTACACATATGGTCGAGATTGTAAGTTGATCTGCTCATGTTACTTTGATAATTCAATCGACTGTCATGGAAATAATGGTACATGTATATGCAAACCTGGATTTACAGATACTGATTGTTCTGCAAGTATGTTGCTTGTGCTTTTAAGCTTAACTTCCAGTTGCAGTGACTAAGGATTGGGTATACCCGTTTAGAGAATACAAGTCTCATTTTGAATCAACCAAACAGTGAAAGTCATCTTTACCCTTTGATAGTTTATACGAATAGTACAGATAAAGGCTTTCCTGGCATCAGAACTGAGTAATGATGTAGATTACTATCATAACATAGAGAAATAAACTGACATAACAAAATTCGTTACCAGGGGAAGAATGCTGAATCAATGATCTTGCAATTGATTGGTTTCTTCGTCACGAAGAAACCAATCAATTGCAAGCTCATTGACTTAACACTCTTCATCATAGATTAATTATTTCAAAATTATTTAATTTTTCTATTTTAAAGCTGCTAAGATATATCTGCTTTTGGTAACGAATTTTGGAGATGGCTCCTAACTGGATATAACTCTGAGTTCTTGTACAGGAAGCATGAAAGCTGCCAGACATCATCTGAAGAATGGTGTTTTCGGGGTTTTGCAGCTGTAAACTAAAATCTATGCTCTATACTCAGAATTGAAGTAGTTAATATATTTATCTTAGTTTGTAAAGCTGGCAATTGGGGAAGTAACTGTTATCGGACATGTGGCTGTAATCCCAGTAACTCAAATGTTACAGCATTTTGTGATGTTCAGAATGGTCAATGCTTTTGTAATGCTGGTTATCAAGGAAGATCGTGTAATCTTAGTAAGAAAATAGGAAGCTCAATAACATCTCCACAAATAACATGGAAACATGTGTAGTCCAGTGATCGAAATAAGAGTAAATAATTACTGTGCAGGAGCTTCACGTTTTATTGCCTGAATCTCTGCTCAAAATTTAGTCCTTTACAGCAAAAATCACTCCTCCACATGATGTACTCTTATTTAGGCCACTATAGTCTTGGTATTTTAGTCCAAGATGTTTTAGTTTAAAATATTTATTATAATGTTTATATATGTTGCTACTGTGGATAATTTTTAACCAAAGTATTATCCTTTGGAAAGAAGATGAATCTAAAAGTTCAATAATGCTTTAGGAAAATGTTTTTTAATTTCATCTTGGTTCAATTATTTGTCTAGCTCACTTATAATTGTCTCTTGATTTGCTAACTATGTATGTACTATGACTCAGCAAACCTGCTTCTATCCTGGCTGCACTACTATAGACACACTGGAAGAAACGCGGTGAAAAATAAACAAGTACAAGTAGATTTCTATCTGTGATAAACTTTAGTAAAACATTTTGTCATTTTGATGCTTGTTAACAACAACTTTAAGGCCCTCACAAATGAATCCAACGTTTCATCCAACAGGGGTATGTTGGATGAATATCATTTGGCTTCCCATCCAACATCTCACCCAAACTACCACCATGTGTTCAAAAGCTTGCTAAAATTTAGAGAAATGGTAATGCAAAAAAAGGTGGATGAAAATGTTAAACTTGATTTGTGTTCTAACACCATCCAACATTTTGTACCATCCAACATCACCCAACATAGATTTTTGATACATAGAAAATGGGTCCAACATTTTATCCCGCATGGAAAGTTGAACGTGTTGGATGAACTCTTCGATTTGTTTGTGAGGGCCTTTACGTTTAATTGGTCTTTTAAAACCAAAGAAATGAACCAATTGCAGCTTTGTTGATATAATGCTCTTTATCATTGATCCTATTCTAATAAGGAAAATAGGTTATGATTTTCTACGTTTCATTTTAGACTGTGTAGACGGTACGTATGGTCATGGTTGCTCTTCTCAATGTCCATGTAATCGTACTGGAATGTCTGGTTCTTGCAATCATAAGACAGGAAATTGTTCGTGTATTGCTGGTTTGATGGGAAATGGACTGCATTGTAACCAAAGTAAGGAACACCACGAATAACTTTAATTTTAATGTATAATACTCGATATCTACTGTAGTGTTTGAAAGCAATAATCAATATGTGATTTTTAAGCCTAACTTTACATAATTACAAAGAAAACAGCTTGGTAGTATCTGAGATGTTATTAGGGATGGATACTACAGGAATCTTCTTTGGAAATTTAATATTTGTTTTAATATCACATTTTACTGGACAGTTTTTATGTATCACAGCCCATTGGGCAAAAACCTGTTCAAAGTCTGCAGTAAAGATGTTGTTCTAGCATCTTTACTGCTGCATTTTTACTGCTGACTTTGAACGTGTTTTTGTGTAGTAGTGGGGGAGCATGGAAATATGGATGTGCATTTTCAAAAGCAGCTTTCTTTGTACATCACATGTGGAGGAGTGTTTTTTTGAGTACTGTACTCAGGAAACACTCCTCCACAGATGATATCCATCTGTTATTTACAAAACCTAAATGGAAAAAAAATATAACCATCCATGACAATGTCAACGATCTTGCTTTCATTACAATGTAAATGTTATTATAAGAGTAAACAATCAATGTGGAGAAGATATTTTTGAGCATAGCTTCAGGCTTTGCTCAAAAATCACTCCTGATCAAAAAGCACTCCCCCCTCCTGTGATTCTTTTTTCTTATTTGGAACACTGCACCAGTTTGCTATCAATTAACAAGCCTGAGTATAAAAGCTGAACACTATATTAAAAAAATACTCCTCCACAAGTGATGTCTGACCGTTATATTCCGGCTTGATTAAGGATAGTGATTTTTCATAAGGAAGACATCTGAAATACCTAACATCTTTTTAGCCTGTCCTATTGGAAAATATGGAGTAGATTGTCTATTAACGTGTACGTGTGAACAATGTGATCCTGCTTTTGGATGTAAAGGTATTATTCAGAGTTTATTATTACTGCCTCTTCGAATTAAAAATGTTGTCAAGCTTTGCCATCATACACAGCCACCATTTTTGTGATACTATGCCAAATCACTGTTTTTACGAGGAATACTCAGTCTTATCCAGCCACCATTTTGATGATGTCATACCCAACCAATAGTAATCTATGAGAATCCCCAGACCCTTAATAAACTAGTACATTAACTACAAACATACTTGGCATATAAACTTTAGGCGGTTTGCAATATTAGTCAACTCTTACTATTTTATGTAAATGGAGGAGACAAATCAAGATAAAATAAAAACAAGTAGAAAAACAAATCAGAATTTTATTATTGAATGTATTTTTTTGTTCCTCACAATAAAATATAGCATTATATTTGCTTTAAATTTACTAGTGTGACGACATTTTGTTGCAGAAGCCTCTGATATACACGGTTATGGAAATATTGAAAAGTTTAGTTGTGACAAAATTTGGTCAGAAGGAGTTAAATTAGTCACTTACTTGTCCTAAATTTTATCGCAACGAATGTTTTTTAATGTATGATCGTTATGCAGCTGTTAACACGTTATTTATGTGGAGGAGTGATATTGGGAAATCACTCAAAAATCACTCCTCCACAGTAATTATATGGTGTTATTTTGATCACTGCAACACTTTTATTAATAGCCAAACAATCTGATGGAGGAGAGAAATTAAAGATTTATGTTCCTGTAGGATTAGCTCTATTGATATTGATACCATTGGTCGTTGTTTCGTCATTTATTATAATTCGGAAGAGAAGAAGTAAAACTGACAAACTTAGAAATAAAAACTTAAATCAAAGGTAAATGTTTGACACCAAAAAATAACTGTCAGACATAACCTGTGGAGGAGTGTTTTTTAGTACTAAATATTTCTCCTCCACAGGTGATGTCTGACTGTTATTTTAAGGCTTGGATATGAAACATCTAGTTCAGAGTCCCGATGACTTGCCCTGGTGAAGTTTAATCCATTTTTACTTGTAACCTATTGTATCACAAGCTCCATGTCCATAATGTGAATCATTAAAAATCACTCTGCAAAGACAGTTTGGCCACTGATATTGGAAATAATGAGAAAGTCATGGAACATAGTGTTGCATTTCTTTTTGCGCTTATTAATAACTATCAGTATTCCTGAACCCTGTTGATAATAACACTCATTTTCTCTATGTATGTTGTGCTTCCAGAGTTTTCACATGGATTTTGTAGATACATTTTATCGTGCATGTTTGAAAAAATGACATGGTACCTACATGTAATAGCTTAGCTTTGTACCTGTTGCACTGTTGAATGACATGGTATCTACGTGTAATAGCTTAGCTATGTACCTGTTGCACTGTTGAATGACATGGTACCTACATGTAATAGCTTAGCTATGTACCTGTTGCACTGTTGAATGACATGGTATCTACATGTAATAGCTTAGCTTTGTACCTGTTGCACTGTTGAATGACATGGTATCTACGTGTAATAGCTTAGCTTTGTACCTGTTGCACTGTTGAATGACATGGTATCTACATGTAATAGCTTAGCTTTGTACCTGTTGCACTGTTGATGTTAAATAGTTTTGTCGACAAGTTTAGTTTTAGACGCTTCTGAATGATGTTTTAATTCAGATGTTGTTGATTATAATACTGAGTAAAATGCATAATCTAAATGTAGTTAGTTATTTTTCAGGTTTTAAAACCGTGTATAAAAATATGTTGATTTATCGGTTGGAAATACTTACTGTGAGATAGTGCCCTTAACGTATTTTGAAAATAAAAGCCATTGAATTTCTTTGATTAAGATTTTGTTCTTTATGTATTAATTTGTACACACGTGGGCAAAAACTCTAAAGGCTATGGTAGAAAGAAAGCGAAACCGCAAGTAGAAGAATATATTGCAGGGTATAAATCTATATTAATGTGTTGTGATGTGTCTTGGTATCATAAATATTGTACTTGCTTATAGCAACAAATAAGGTTTTAAGTCCAAGGTCGTAGTTCTTACTTTTATTTGTCACCAAAAGGCTTACTTTTTTATAAGATATTAACAATAAAAGATTTTTTCAATAAAAGATTTTAGCGTTTTAGGCATTTTCACTGTTTTGACATTTACGACTAAGACGCAACCTATTTGGTAACATTTTCTCATGCATGGACACTCTTAGGGGTCAAACAACAGGTGCCTATTCGAAGAGGCTGATCCTTGATGGGTTAAAGTAAAACTCATGCCAACATGGATTGTGAGACTGAGCTAATAGTCATGAAGATTCTGTAAAAAGTGATAGTAAGACCATGGAAATTTGTTTCCAAATTTGAGTAGCAATGCTAAAAGATGTTTTACACTATATGACAACTTTATTACAATTTCAATTTGCAAAGTTACAAAGTGGAACAGTAAATCTGTTAACCCTTCT
>JAULBZ010000914.1:0-25548 GCA_032360805.1 Neoturris breviconis | reverse complement strand
TTATACACAGTGGGCAAAACCTTGTTCAAAGTCCGCATGGCTTTTTTGATTTTAGGGATTTTTTTATTTCTTTTTTTACTTTTTCTGCTTTTTGAGGGCGTGCGCCGGCACTACGGAGGAGAAGTGAAAATGTAATTAAACGTGTCTATAAACATGCGATAAACATGCGAGTCGGAGTATATACTAGTATATATTTTTGTAAAAGTTTAATAAATTTTCGCATAAATTTTTGTTATAAATTTTAACATAAAATAAAATCCTTTGTATTTTGAATCGTTCCGGATTTTAGGTGTTCCGCCGTTCCGCCATTCCGCCGTTCCGTATTTTAGGCGTTCCGCCGTTCCGTATTTTAGTCGTTCCGCCGTTCCGGATTTTAGTCGTTCCGCCGTTCCGGATCCGTTCCGCCGTTCCGGATCTGTTCCGCCGTTCCTTCTTTTACTACATCCCGGTTTTCCATGCATATTTACTGTGAAACCCCTCCTTGGCGTTTGTTTCGTAAATACCTTTTTTAAGGACATAAATAAATCTGGGGTAAAAAGAATGTGACATAGCTAAATGTTTGCAATTTTGGGGTGAAATCGCAAAATTAAATGTTGTAGAATGCGAGCTCTCGACTTGAATCACAAAATTAAATGTTGCAAAATCTTTAAAAATATGGCCAAACGCAAATATTCCCTTATAAAAAAGTCTAGTTAGCTAGCTATCTACTTATATATATACAAAGTTTAGTTTTTCTACACTAAAGGTATATCTTCTGCAGTATCAATAAAAAGTTTTATTGTACTGCTGCATGCAGTATACAGAAGTATATAGCATTTTGGACTACTAAACTATACTTAAAGTATTCTCTTCTAATGGAAACGGGATCTTGCAGTATGCTTTAAGTATACTACTATACTTAAAGTATGCTGCACTTCTAATGGAAACAGAATCTTGCAGTATATACTTTGAGTATACTAAACTATACTTAAAGTATACTGCCCAGCCAGTGTGTGCGACATCATTTCAAACCTTTTCAACTACAAAACAAATTTATGAAATGAAAGGATAAGATAAGAGATAAGATAAGAGATAAGATAAGATTTTTATTTATCACATAGGAAAGGAACTACCATCATGTACTTCTAATGAAAACAGGATCTTGCAGTATGCTTAAGTATACTTAACAAATTTTACATCACCAAGGATCTGCAGTTAAAAGAGCGCCTGCAGTATAAAGTATAATTTATATGGAAAATCTGCCAGTACGTTGCGTAGTATACTTCAATTCAAGTATACTGCACATATACTTCCAGTATACTGTACTAGTTATGTTCAGGCAAATCCTTAGCAATTTGTGGTTAAAAACTTTCAAATAACTTGGTGCTCCTATCTTAAACATAATAAACTAGGCAGTGCAGTACTGAATAACAATAGATGTTACACTTACAGTCAAATTGAAAGATATTTCAGTGATAAATATACTACTTTTAAAATACACTACTTCTATTCTCTAAGTTACAACCTAGAATGTCATTACCAAATTTCACGATGGCTTGGCTCCATGCCTTTTTGGTGACCGAAAACACCAGTCGGTAAACTTGGGACATCTGAGGCCAGGCTTTTATTCTCGCTACCTCACAAATCCAAGATACACCTTATATATGCTTTATATTTATATGTATATATACGTATGAATTGGGATTTTACATTCTAGAAAGAACTAAAACTACACACTTCTTCTGAAAGTTTATTCAACAATCCACCAAGATGAGTACTATATTACAGAAAATTGCAGAGATTGAGTCTGAGGTTAGTTTTTGTCTTACCTACCTATGTAAAAATCTGTTTTCGTAGCTTCAAGCTAAATCAAGTTTTTTTTTTAAGGAATTTATTGAGAATTACATACTATATTCCAGCTGTCGAAATAAAGAAGATTTTTTTATATATAGCTTCAGGATTTGTAGCTTGAAGATATCCTCAAAAAGGCACTCATCCACAGTGATTATTTGCTCTTAATATGACCACAGTAATAATTTAGAGTTTTTTTAAGAAATTTGAAAATATGAGAGAGTATTTATTTGTTTGGTACTTGCGTACAGTAGAACATATTTTCTCTTTTAGATGGCACGGACTCAAAAGAATAAAGCTACGAGTCACCATTTGGGTACATTGAAAGCTAAATTGGCAAAATTGAGGCGAGATTTGATTGAACCAAAGGGTGGAGGTGCTGCGAAACCTGGTGAAGGTATGCACAAACAGTAGTTCAAATAAGAGCAAATAATCACTGTGGAGGAGGGATTGTTGAGAATAGCTTCTGGCTGCAAAGCCTTAAACTGTGCTTATATATCCCTCCCCCACAGTGATTACTTACTGTTAATTTGACCACTGATAACAATCTAAAGCTTCTTTCTTCAAATGAGTTTATAAGTTGTTGATTACAATTTCATCTCATTTATTCAATCATAGACCGTTGCGTAGCTCGGAAAATTTCCCACTAAGAGACAATGTTCAATTAATATCCGCTTGTAATCTTAAATATAGAGGTTTATTCTTTAGGCAAATTGCAAGTAAGTTAGGTTGCATATACAGTCCATAGAAGCAATCTTAAATATATCTCATATTGTGATATTGTTATATAAATTACAATTTTGAAAATTAATTAATTTTACAAATTTTGAGAAACAATACATGCCACAAGTAAAACGAAAATGAAGAAAACGGCCACGAGAAGTCCCTAGAAATTTATTGAGCAGACTCAAGCCTTAGGACTTAGGATCTTCATAGTTTTTCCAAACTCAACGAATTCTATTGTTCGCAGCAGCCTACTAACCAGGCTCTTGGAATAAATTCGAATTTTTGTGGCATCCATCTTGCTAATGAAAATTTTATACTTTTTCTTCGAGTTGAAATTTTGACTTTTTACAAAAATTTCATTTTGTCTACGGTCTTTTCGTTCAAGATTGTATATGGTGTAGGAAATAGACATGTTCCGAAATTGAAGTTCCTGTCCAAATACGACATAGGCCAGATTTTCAATATTGTATATTGTTGTTTTACGTTAGGTTTTGATGTTGCGAAAACTGGTGATTCACGTATTGGTTTTGTTGGCTTTCCATCTGTTGGAAAATCGACTCTATTATCTAACCTTGCAGGTGTATATTCTGAAGTAGCTGCATATGAATTTACAACTTTAACTACTGTACCTGGTGTCATACGATATAAAGGAGCAAAGATACAGGTATGCTTCACTGTGCTCAAAACAAGTACAAATAATCACGGTAGAGGAGTGAGTTTGAACATCTTCCAAAATTACTCCTTCATAGTGATTTTTTGTGTTATTATTTTGAGTGCTGCCTTTATCACTGATTGAAAATACAAAAATATAGAACTGTGATGAAGAGTGTTAAATCAACGAGCTTGCAATGGATTGGTTTCCTCCGTAGGAAAAATCTATTGCAAGATCGTTGACTCAATACTTTTCTCTCTGCATATTTTATTTTTGCTGACCCAAGGAAAATTGTATATGATCTTGCAATTGACATTTGGTTCCTGTCACTACCTTTAAGATACTAATGTTAACAAAGTTTAAGTTATGGCAAATTCTGTTTACTTTCATTTATAAAAACCCATAAAAACAGGACTATTGAGTATAATGAGATTTCATGTTCATCACTTCCTTATGTTTCCTCAGTTGATTGTTAAAAATTTGATTTCCATTTCTAGTTACTTGATTTACCTGGTATTATTGAGGGAGCTAAAGATGGTAAAGGAAGAGGAAAACAAGTGATAGCAGGTTTGTGATACAATACTAGGAACTTGCTGCCAGACATCAACTGTGGAGGAGTGTTTTTCGATAATAAGCACCTTTGTCGAATAAGTATGCCCTCCTCTCTAGAGTGTTTGTTCTATTGTAATATAGAAACGAAAAGACATGTTCTGTTAAAATTTTGTAGATGTAGATATAGAAGTTCTGTAAAGCAGCCATATTTGTTATGCTTAGTACTTTATTGTAGTCCAGTTTCTTTAATGAGAAGTGTTTTTTCCTTTTTATTTCTACTGGTTTTTACCAACGAATTTAATAAGCACGCAAGTGCCCTGGGTTCTTATTTGAGCATTTACGGTACATATTTATACAAGCCTCAGGATAACGGTCAGACATCTCCTGTGGAGGAGTGTTTTTTTTTGTGTGCAGTTTTCAGCTTTGCAACTTATCAAAAAACTTAAATCGATATAGAAAATAATTTCAAAATCATATTCCCTTAGTAATAGCCGCAAATATAAACACAACTGGATGAGTTTACAAATGACAGAATTGTTGACATTTAACTTTGCACTGATTATCTGTGAAAATGATTATAACAATGCACAGAAATCAGATTAGTGTGAGGGTGATTTGCTCTTATTTCGACCACTGTTCTTCCTTTCTAAACAAAACTGTATATTTTTCATAGTTGCTCGTACGTGCAATTTAGTTTTAATTGTACTCGATGTTTTAAAACCATTACATCATAAGAAGATATTAGAAAAGGAAATGGAAGGGTTTGGCATACGGTGAGTTTTCTTGTTTTAGGGTTTACAGGCAGATTCTTATAAACTGCTTTATCATAACTAACATCGTCATTGAATCATTCTGTTATTGCTCGAAATAAGAGTTAATAATCGCTGTAAAGGAGCATCTCAAAAATAGAATCTACAGAGGAGAGTACTGAGTCAACGATCTTTTTAATGAATTGGTTTCTTCGTACCGAAGAAACCAATCCATTACAAGCTTGCTCGTTGACCTAACACACTTCTGTTCAGACTAATTTTTGTTGAATTTTGTCAATTTTAGTTGATTTAACCTTATTAAAAAATTGGTTTTAAAGCGAAATTTTGAGACGGTCCTTAAGGAATGATTTTTCAGCATTGCCTGAAGCTCTGCTCAAAATTTCTCTTCCACAATGATTTTTCATTTTGAGCATTGTATTGTATTAGTGTTCATAATCGAAGTATGTTTGCTGTTGCTAAATTTTGTTTTGGAAAACTCTTGTGGCTTTGGTTCGACAAAAGTTCAAAAATGCTAATACTAACTTTTTTTGATAGATTTAGGCACCCTTTACATGGACTTCTAAATGAGTTTCACCCTAAACGATCTTGCATTTGATTGTTTTCTCGTATCGAAGAAACCAATCATTTGCAAGCTTGTTTAGGGTGAAACTCGTTCAGGGGTCCTCCTTACAGAAGCAAAAAATGTAACAAAATTCAACAAAAATAAAACTGCACAGAAGGGAAGTTTGCCATGAATTCTCTTTGATGGTATGCAAGATCACTGACTCAGTATTCTTCTCTTTGGTGGTATGCAAGATCACTGACTCAGTACTCTTCTCTGTAAATGTTATTTTTCAGGAAGTCCCTAAAATTGAGCAAATGATTACTGCAGAGGTGGGATATTTGAGCAAAAATCATTCCTCCACAGTAATTATTTAGTTTTATTTCAATCACTGTTACAGCTCTTTATTTTTCTTTTCTTAAATTTAGATTAAATAAAAAACCTCCTAACCTAAGTGTTAAAAGGAAGGAGAAAGGTGGAATTAATTTAACTACCACTGTAAGTAAACCTCAAAATAAGGGTTGGACATCACTTGTGGAGGAGTGTTTTTTCAGTACAGTTTTCTGCTGGAAAGTTGAAAACTACTCAAAAGCACTCCTTTGCAGGTGATGTCCTGACCGTTATTTTAAGGCTTGTGTATAGTACTTTTTAAGTTTATGTTTTACCCAGTTGGCGAAAACTTGTTCAAAGGCAGCAGTAACTAGAACTATTTTGAAAACGTTGATCTAGCCTACTGTTTTCCCTGTAGTATTTGCAGTGCTTAAAATAAGAACAAATAATCACTGTTGAGGAGGGATTTTGACGTAGCCAGAAACTGATAAAAAATCCCTCCTCCACAGTGATTATATGTTCTTATTTCAAGTGCAGATATTGCAGCATGTTCTTTATATCAAGTCTGAATGTAACTGCCGGACATGGCCTGTGGAGGAGTGTTTCTGTTTTAGTATAGTTTTTAGCTTCAAAGCTGAAAACTATATTAAAAAAAAAACTCCTCAACAGGTGATGTCTGGCAGTTATATTAAGGCATGATATCACGTGTTTAGTGTTCACAATCGATATTGGATTCAGATCTTGTTAAGACAATCTTAGCAGAATATCGTATATGTAATGCTGATGTTATACTGCGAGAAGATGCTACAGAAGATGATCTGATAGATGTTATAGAGGGAAATAGGTATGTGCTGTTAACTCATGAAATGTAATGTGGAGGAGAGTGTTATGTTAATATATTTTGTTCATACTTTCCTTTTTCTAACTCACAGGCTTTTAACGGAAATTTTGTACCCTTCCCAAAATCTGCAATCAACTTGAAACTTTCTACGGACGTACTTCGATCTATTAGGAACAATTTGATGCAAAAACAGACTATTACCAACATAATTACGCTGACGTCGACATATTTAAAAAAATAATTTTTTTTAATATTTTCCGTATATGCTTCTAAGTTGCAATACCCTCGCATTATTTCTCAAATCAAGTGATTTGGACTAGTTATTTAGGAGATGTGGAAGGTGAAAGACAGCTGCGAGCCTACTAGCCCCCATACTACCCCCTGAATCTAACTGCCAGATATCACCTGTGGAGGAGTGTTTTTGAGTATAGTTTTTAACTACTCAGCTGAAGACTGCTCAAAAAACACTCCTCCATAGGTGAAATCCTTTATATTCAGACTTGGTTATTCTCTTTATTTATTTAGGGTTTATGTTCCATGTATATATGTTTTAAATAAGATTGATCAAATCTCTATACAGGTACGTCTATAAGAACACTGCAAAGAAGGGTGTTATGTCAACAAACAGGCAATTGACTGGTTCCTTCCTTACAAATAACCAATCATTTGCAAGTCTATTGATTTATTCTTCCATGTAAATTTTAGTTCTATTATTTTACATTATTTTAGCTGAAAAAAAGGTGGGTTTCGATTAGAGTGTTCATGGAGTAAGAGACATGGACATCTGCAGTTAACTATCAGACGTAATATTTTGCCCCCACGCTGCTTAATACATATGAGGTCTTGAAAGTTAAGATTTCATGCGTCTACGATCTCCACAAAATAAAAACATGGAGTTCTGACTGCTCCTGCCCGATATGCTCGAATGCAATGGGAATTTGCTATAAATGTTGAGAGTATGGACCTGTTATTGATTGGCGTCTTTATTGTGGAAACCATTCAGTTTCTACAACACCACTTCCCTATATGTATTTATTTCTCATTGTAAGATCGTTTGTTATAGGAATTAGATATTATATATAAGATACCACATTGTGTTCCTATATCAGCACATCATAAATGGAATTTTGATGATCTGTTAGAAAAAATATGGAATTATCTCGCTTTAGTTAGAATGTAAGTGTAAAACACTCTGTGAGTGACAATCAGATTGTTTCCATTGTATATTATATTCCATTACAAGTCTTAAAATAACTTTTAGGCATTGTCTGTGGAGAAGTGTTTTTGAGTATAGGCAAAAACTTGTTTAAAGTCCGCAGTAAGACACCAGAACAAAGTTTTCAAAATACTCCTCCACAGGTGATGTTGGACTGGCTTACAATGATTATTTGCTATTGTTTTGTCTATTGCATAAATTATTATTTAGCATAAATTATTAATTGGTGGCCGATATAAAAGTGTGAATAATCACTGTGGAGGGGAATGATTTTTGATTATATAATTAACTAAATATATAATTTTTCCTTGACACTGTTTTGATAGTAGTTTGAGATTATATCAGTGTTCGCAATAAAAACAAATAATCACTGTGGCGGAGGGAGTTAAAAATCCTGAAGCAATCCTCTGCCACAGGGATTATTTGTTTTTATTTCGAACAAGGTACGTCATGTTTGTTAAGGGTAAAGGGCGAGTGTCTGTTTGTGAGTGGGGTGAGTGAGAGAATATTCGTAACTAGTATATTTTATAAGAAACAATTTTAACTATTTCATATTATATATTTTATTTGCAGTTACACGAAGCCAAAAGGACAGCTACCGGATTATTCTGCACCTGTTGTTTTACAACAAGGAAAAACTACTCTTGAAAATTTCTGTGATAATATACATAAGAGTATAATGAAACAATTTAAATAGTAAGTAACAATAAACTTTGTGAAAGAGTGCTTTTTGAGCATAGCTTCAGGTTTTATAGTGACTTTCACAGCAAAATGTTTCGCCTAGTGGAAATGTAGGCGTATGTATTTTAGTCAACTATGCGGGTGGTGGGCGTATATATTGTAGTCAACTATGCAGGTGGTAGGCGTATATATTTTAGTCAACTATGCAGGTGGTGGGCGTATATATTTTAGTCACTTATGCAGGTGGTGGGCGTATGTATTTTAGTCAACTATGCAGGTGGTGGGCGTATGTATTTTAGTCAACTATGCAGGTGGTGAGCGTATGTATTTTAGTCAACTATGCAGGTGGTGGGCGTATGTATTTTAGTCAACTATGCAGGTGGTGGGTGTATGTATTTTAGTCAACTATGCAGGTGGTGGGCGTATGTATTTTAGTCAACTATGCAGGTGGTGGGCGTATGTATTTTAGTCAACTCTGCAGGTGGTGGGCGTATATAATTTAGTCAACTCTGCAGGTGGTGGGCGTATATATTTTAGTCACCTAATCACTTCTGAAACTGAACTGTTATATTAAAGTCCATTAACTTCAAAAGCAAAATAACTGTATGTTTTATGTGTTTTGTATCTTTTGTTACACCGTAACAGTTCTAAAAATTTAATTAAAAAATTATTTTTATCCTGGCTGTTTAACCAGGAGAGGCGTTAATAAAATATTTCATACTTCGATTTTTTTTTTGTACAAAATAAGAGCAAATATTCACTGTGAAGGAGGGATTTTTGAGAATTCTCTTCAATCTTTGTAGCCTGAAGCTATGCCCAAAAATCGCTCCTCCACTGATCATTTTCTATTCTGTATTTACTATTTAAATAGTATTAGTCCAACTGAAAATAAGTTATATTGAAAAACTAGGGAGAATGCAACATACTGTGACTTTTTGATCGCTTAAATTCTGATAGTTTATCCTAGGTTGGTAACCCTATTCGGGCGTGGCTTATTAGGGCGCTGTAAGTCTAGTCTGAGTCCCTGGGGGGGGGGGCTCAGAATAGGGTAATGCGAGGGTCGTTTAAACGGGAGAGGCGTTAATAAAATATTTTGAGTGTCACCATAGGCGTTTAGACCGGAAGGACGTTAATTTGGAAGTGGGCGTTAAAATAATCATTTCCCAGTGGGCAAAAACTTGTTCGAATTTTGCATGAAACACGTTACAACATCTTTGAAGACGTTCTTCCCAGCGTCTTTACTGCAGACTTTGAACAAGTTTTGACCCACTGGGGTTTATGGTAATTTGAAAACTGATGTGTCAGTTGTGGAAACAAGAACAATTAATCACTGTGGAGAAGTGAATTTCGAGCTAAACTTGAAGCTATGCTCAAACATCTCTGCTCTACAGCGATTATTTGTCATTATTTCCAGCAGTGCATCTCCTCTGCAGATGGTTTTAGTGCTCTCTGTTATTATTTTAGTGCGTTAGTGTGGGGAGCATCAGTAAAACATCAGCCTCAAAAAGTCGGTAAAGAACATGAACTAGTTGATGAAGATGTTGTACAGCTTGTTAAAAAGTAAGTTACTAAATAAATATCTGTAAAGAAGAGCAAGCCTGAATATAACTGTCGGATATCATCACCTGTGGAGGAGTTTTTTTTTAATACCATATTTTCTCGATTAAGCGCCCCGGGGCGCTTATTTATTTAGGCACTTTTTTGCGGGCGCTTACTCGAGGGGGGCGCTTATTTAATTTTTTTTGGAAAGTTGGAAAAGAAAAATACAACTAAATGAATGCAATACAGATATGTGTTGTTACATATTACCAGTTGTTGTACAAATTTCATATAGAGCGAGATTGAAGAACCTAGAAATTGCAGAAACTCTCCCAAGAACTTAAAAAAGCATCTGGGCTATACCCCCACGTGAATATACATGTATTAGACTTTAAATTAGAAAAGAAAGTTGTTGTTTTTTTAATAAGTTTTTTTTTTGAAGAAAAAGAAGAGGGGGGCGCTTAATCGAGGATATACTGTATAGTGTTCAGCTTTCAAGCACTCCTCCACAGGTGATGTCCGGTGGTTACATTCAGGCTTATAGAGTGTAGTATTAATGGAATAGTATTTGATTGGTATATTTTAGTACATAAACACACTTCAAATAGAGTTCCTTCTCTTTCACTGTATATTTTTTTTACTTCTTATTTTAGGGTGTAAATGAAAGAAATACCAAAATATTTTATAACATGTACTTTTTTAGAGAAAGACACGAAATTTAAAGCGAATGTTTTATTTTTGTTGTGGTTTTTTACGATCAATCCTCTTCTACTTGCCCTATATCTGTTTCCTAGTTGATGTAAAAAGATATTAAACAACTGCGAAGAAGGGTGTTAAATTAAGGAGACTCAATAGCTACGAGTGCTCAGTCAGTCCTAATTTTTCGAAAATGTCCTCCTAGTGTACTTATACACTTATTTATCCCGCATATAAGGACACCCGGATTAAGGGACATTGTCTTTGTATTCGGACTCGGTCCTTATATGTAGTCAGTTTTTACAAATTCGCGAGGTGGGTTTTCACGTTTGTTATAGTATTTACCGTTATTACTCTCTTTTACACATATTTCCGTAATAATCTTTGCTTTAACTATGTGGGTCATCATTGGTCATATAAAATAATTTCCGGGCACTTCTAAGCCGTTGTTTCTCGATTTATTAACCTGTTAAAACCGTTAAATCTGTATAGAAATTAGGGCAATAAATATGGTCAGTTTTTTGAATTACAAACCTTTTTTCGCTTATATGCAGCGTAAAGATTATACACAGTAGATTTTAAATTTTGTTTTTGCGGAAGAATTCGTTCTGCCAAATGTAGAAACTGTTAAACTGTTTAACTTGTATAAACACCTTAATAGGGTACGGCTGTATCAGAAAACAGATTTCAGTTTTTCTTCTCATTGAAGAACTGCGAAAAAGACACGTTTTTCTTGATATAAATATGTGTTTAAAGTTATTTTGGGATTTGTTCTTAATTTGATTTTGATTTTTTTTCTCCGCATTTTTCACATTCTTTACTCAATAGTCAACGAAATCTCGACTTATCTATGAGGTTTTTCGGTTAATAATTCGAGTTACTGACTTCGAGTTACACGAAGTAGACCTTAGTTTCTTGCAATCTTGAATTTATTCGAGTGGGCAAAAACTTGTTCGAAGTCTGCAGCAAAGACGCTGGAACAACTTCGAACGACGTTGTTCTAGTGTCTTTACTGCGGACTTTGAACAAGGTTTTGACCACTGGGATAACTTATGAAGCTAAGGAACTAAAGTCGACTTTTGGCAGCCTTTACATGGACCTCTAAATGAGTTGCACCCTAAACGATCGTGAATTTGATTGGTTTCTTCGTACCGAAGAAACCAATCAATTACAAGCTCGTTTAGGGTAAAACTCATTTAGCAGTCCATGTAAAGTCCACTTTTAAGTTCTATATTTTGTCTGATGTCTACAAGCAGTTCTATAAATTATGAGACATTTTGCAAATTTTAACGAACTCGACGGAAATGAAACATGAACGCGAAACGCAACCACGGGAAGTCCCTTGAAATTTAACTGAAATTTCGAATTTTTGTACGAATTTCATTGTCTCAAATATTTGTGAGGATGGCTGTAGATACCACGTCAAAAGTTGAGACCAATCAAAAGATAGCACGTCAAAAATTGATACCAATTAAAAAATTTGTACGGTTAGGTCTGGAAAATTATATTTTTTTACGACGAAAATCTTTTCTCAAGGTCCAACTAAAAATGTCCTTACAGTCGCGTCCTTGCACAACAAAGATGAAATACCAAGTTTTGTCATTTTTCAAAGCTTGTGCCGATTATATGAACACTGGTGGTAAATAACAACATTGTACAAAAAAAACACGTCGAATTGGACTTAGTGGCAAAAAGGAGAGAGTCCCCGCGTTCTATCCACTTTTCTTTATCTTTTACGTCTCCTATATCAGAAACGTAAACAACTTCTTCCCCAAGGTTTCTTAACGCCTAAGACTGTCCGTTTTTCAAATATTAGGAAACGTTGAAGATGAGGTTGTGAAGTAAGAAAAGGAAATAAATGTTTGTAGAATATGAAAATAAAAACGCTTCATTCATAACAATCAAAACACTTATAAGGGGAGAATCATCCAATAAAAAGGATATTTTCATTTGTTCGGAATAACAAACACCAAAGCGTAACAACAAACTCCAAAGACTTCTTGTCTGCTGA
Organism: Neoturris breviconis; assembly: GCA_032360805.1. Lineage (NCBI taxonomy): Eukaryota > Metazoa > Cnidaria > Hydrozoa > Anthoathecata > Pandeidae > Neoturris > Neoturris breviconis. The sequence goes on along the minus strand of JAULBZ010000914.1, from coordinate 13,163 downwards.
CGTGATGTCAAGAGAGAAGAAACCGTGAAGATTAGTTTGAACAAACATATCTGCATGTTATATATGTTCAACGCTGTTAGGTTTCAAACAGAAAGAAAATGATGATCTATACAAGAGGTGAATATTCAAATTTATGTAGCACTCGAACTAAGATAATGATTTTTATATATATTTTTTTATAAGCAATTTTTATTGCCAGCATTTTCCGTTATTGTTTTACTTTTAATGTTGCTTTTAAAAAAATGCGAAAATTTCGTAGAAACGTTGCCTTATGTTGCTTAGCTGAGTAAAGGTTTTCAACAAATTAAAACGAAATCAAAAGCAGATGTATTCATCGAGTTTTTTTGTATATATTTTTCTTGCATCTGATTTCAATTTCGATACGAACAAAAATTAGAACATTCCGTTTGTTAAAAACGAATGGTTTAGTTCCAAACACCGCATTAAAGAATTCACTGTATACTGTATTATACATGTAAACTGAACCTTGTAAACCGTGATGGATTTTAAGGTGGCGAATTTGTCACAATTCCCGAATGCTAGACTATTAAATGGTCTTTCGGGGGCATTCAGAAATAGTAACGCAACGGGAATAGTGGCAAATGAGGTCGAAGCACAAATTTAGCCTGGTTTACATAACCCCATAAATAAGGCTTGGTTTACATGGGCTGCAAGTCTACCCGAATGTCTGCGAAAGACGATTTAATAGTCTAATGTATTAATCTGATTTACGTCGATTTTACGTAAATTGTTTTTGCTAAACGATCGAATACTCAGATTCGCAGATTTTTTTTACTTCAATATTTTCATTTGTTGCTTTCATATAGGAAATTTAAGTACTCTGTTGCTTGATTTTTTTTACAAAATTTTCTAGTGCTGCTTATAAAGAAAATACGTGTATACAGGACTTTATTCGATAGTTTTTTTTTTTGGTTGTTGACACTCATTCGGTTTAGATTAAATTAGTCCAGTGTTTATTTTCAAAATAGATATGTCCGAAATCCCAATGTTCTATTTTAGACGTCTGTCTCTTCTTGATACCCTCTGTCCCCAACATCAAGGTCACGTGTTTGAAAATCACTAATATCACAGCGTAAAATACTATCGAATGGGAAATAAAAACGGAATACCGTTCATTGCCATATATGGATTGTGTGTTGGCCATGCACGGTAGTATTTGATAGCCTCACGGTGGTTATACGGTAGTTAAGGCGGAAATGCTGTGAAGATGCTAGTAGATGCTAGCCTGTTCCACAGACTCTTTTGCCGTAGTGAGAGCAGGCTACACTTCAACGAAATTGATGATTGAATGAAAGTAAGGTGACTTGTATGATATCAGGCAACCTCGTTTCCAAGGCTTCTCTCTTGACGTTTAACGCTCTCTTTTTCTCACAGCGTTAAACGTCAAGAGAGAAAAAGCCCTGGGAATGAGGTTGAGATATCAGAGTTAATCTGTGCTCATCGTTTTGTGTATATGTGATATCTATAATTACTTCTAAGAGAGAATTACTGTTATGATGAATGGCTTTTGTTGTCAAAGTACCATATTTAGTGTAGCTCTATATGTTTCAATTACCACAGGATCAGCGGGTTAGGTGGGGGCTTTCACAATTGTCACGTAACATTTTTTAACGTAAAAAAGACGCTGTTTTGACGTTGACGTTAGAACGTCAAAACTACGTCTCGTTACGTGCCGGGATTGTAAAGGGGTGGAAACGCCGGTTATTATTGCAGAGGAGGGATATTTCAGAATATTCCAAATTGACACCGAAAATATTCTGAAATACTTCTTCTCCACAGGGATGACCAGCAGATATAATAACCTCTGTTGCAACCTCTATAAGTTTAAAAGATTGCTTCTTATTTTTCCTTTTAAAAACATAGCTTAATTATTGAACATCGATGTTTTGTACACGGAATTTTTCGAATTCCTCATATTTTCAATTATGTTTTTCGCCCCTTGGAAGAGAAACCCTTGTTAGTGATTTAACCGGATCTTTCGAATTCTCTAATTTTGTAACTATTACTGTCGTCATCGTCATTCAGTAAAACCTCTCTATGTCATTTTTTTTAAGAACATAGTTTATAAGCACATATGCTAAAAATTAAGAACATGCTAAGAACATTCTAAGGCTTTAGGCCAACAGGAATTTCTTTCTTAACATAATATTCTCATTACGGAAATATCATTTCCGTATCATCAAATTCAGCAATGTCGATCAAATCTGTTGAACCTTAAATAAAAAAATTCAAAATGATCCTAGATAAATTGTATGACAAGTCCTAAAATTTCTAGTCATATAAGCCTTTCGTTCGAAAGTTTTAAAAATAATATAGCCCCCTCCCCGTCCTGAATAGATCTAAAACATAAGGCTTAGCAATCAAGTACGTTCTTATAAAAAAAGCGTGTAACAGACATACTCTATAGCGGACCCTTTTTTAGGAACGGATTGATTTTGGTCAATAGACTCATAGGAGAATCTCTCTATTGAGAGGACAGTTCTTAGCTACGCTTCCTTAGCGGACACTGTTTCAATAATTTTTTTGCTTTTGATAGCTTTTGATAGTAAAAAAAGCAGAAAATAGAATAAACAAATAGATCTTAATGATTCAATCTACCATTATTTTCCGCTGAGCTTTAGTGTAGGGTTTTATGGGAGTATTTGAGTGAATGATGGGTTTCAAAAACAGTTGTTGGGAAAATTTCAATCCTCTTTTTGGCCGACACATTTTCTCGGTCCCGATGGTGTCCGCTAAAGAGAGGTTTTAGCTACTGTATATAAAATTGTTTCTAATTCGTGACAGGTTCATGAATTTACAATTTGCAGTTGATATTTTATTGAGACATGGGGCGGGGACTCCCTTGTATATTTGTTTATTGATTGATCGATTGAATTGATTTATTGATTGATTGATCGATGAAATTGATTGACCCTCTAATCTTTTTTTTACTTTTTCTTTTTGGATGATTTTTAGATATCAGACATGTTCTACACCGGACGAGTTTAACGTTTTATTAATTTCAATTTAGAATTACGTGTAAAATGGAATCACTAAATTGTACAAATTGCACATTTGTAGAAGCATATCCTGATCATGATTATGAACAATGGGAAGATGGCCATCATATGAGCCAATCATTTTCTACATTTGCTTCAACCTATCTTATAATCATAATATCAATATCAATCTTCTTTAATCTGGTTCTCATAACGATTATTGTAACGAAAAGAAGTCTTCGTACAACATACGCACATATTTTCGTGATAAACCTAGCGATTAGTGATTTAATTACTGCGATTACTACCGTTCCTTTTGATGTAGACTTCTTGATTAAAAAAGTATTTAATCATGGTAAGTAATCTAACCTCGTTCCCAGGGCCTTTTATCTCTTTTTTGAAATGGAGAACGGCGAATTCAAAAAAGTGATAAAAGACCCCTAGGGCCGCCGTTGTAAGTGATCCAATTTGTGAAAATCTGGAAATCGGAAATTGAGATCATCGGGGATATAGCCGCAACGATTGTGTGGCTACACGTTTTTATAAGAAATAGTTCTGAATTAAGGTAAAAAAATAAAAACACAGAACTGAAGTAAGAACTGAAAAATAAGAACGCAGAACTGAGGTAAGACACAACCATTTTCGTAAATTTAACCTCTAAAACAGATATAAGTCTTATTTGGACCAACAAACAGTTCTTTATTTGTCACAAAACTAGAATACGTTAAACGAACCGTTTCATTTTGTATCTTTTGTTAAGATTTTATATTTGTTGGCAGTACAATTTTAACTTTGATAATTTAAGAAACAAATAAGAATCTTTAGTTCCAAAATTTGGTAAAAAATAAGATTTTGGGAAGCTTCCTTCTTCAATTTTGAAATAAATGTTAATGTCTTTCGGTCTACCATTTTGTTATCGTATGCCGATGATTTATTTTGTTCAACACCATGAGGGTTGCTTGTTGAACTCCTGTTCTCACTTAAATCCTAAATTTCTTATTAGAAAAATGTGTAATTTCGATCCGCTACTTGACTTTTATACAGATAGATAGCCTTTTTCGCAGACTCTGACCGCACAGAATGCAAAGTATACCGTAAAAATGCTAGAACAACGTATACAACGTTATTCTAGCATCATTAATGCGGACTTTGAACACGTTTTGCGCACTGGAAGTAGTCATTCCTAGAAGCAACTCCAAGTTATGTTTCAAATAATTTGCCTTAACGCTAACCCTGTGGACACACGGCATCGTAACCACGTCAGGACGACGTCGCAACGTCGTTTTGACATTGTTACGACGCCGTGTGCCGGCAGGGAAAGTGGTCAAAAATCTGCCTGATTGCAATGAAAAGTGACCATATTAATCCCAATTCCCCCATGGTTACTCACCCTAACCTCTGCGGACTTTGAACAGGTTTTTGCCCACTGGGAAGTTATGTATTGACCTAATCAAGTTAATTAAGTAAACGATGGATTCTCAGTCGAATCTTAATCACTTAACCTCTTTTATCTCTTTTATCCCTTTAATCCCATGATGCTGTTCGTTTTAGGAACCTTTGCATGTGGTATAATGCAAACGACGTTTTTAATATCACTCCCTTCATCACTGATCAGTCTATTACTTCTCACAATGGAAAGGTTTTCAGCTGTAATGTTCCCTTTTCAACGTTTGCAAGTTATACGTCACAATTATTTAACACCCGGGGTTATATCATTAACCTGGGTTTACACGATTGTAACAGCACTGATACCTATCATGTTGAATGATAATGCTGTGGTAGTGAATTATGGGTATTGTGTATTGGATTTCTCATTAAGTTATGCAATTTTCCAGCTCTCTGTTAATTTTGCATTACCTATCTTTGCAATCTGCGTCATGGATATCGCGTTATACACAAAAGCTCGCGAAAATAAACGTACCTTAAAAGATTGTCTGAGGTCTGCTAGAAACGAGGCGGAACGAAAATCATCTGTACACAGAATCCAAGAATGCCGAGAAGATATCCGAGCTTCAAACCGTATTCTTGCATTGGTCATAGTTACCGTCGTCTGTTGGTTGGCGTATATCATACTTGTCGTTAAAAATATATCATGCGGTATATGTCACTCAGAAGAAGTAACCTACGCAGGGAATTTAATAAATTACTCATCAATAGCATTGAATCCGATTTTATACGGATTGATGAATTCGAAAATCCGAAAAGAAGTGTATAACATACTAGCACGTGTTTGTAGGATAGATCTTTTGCAACCCAGAAGTAGTAATCTTTCGTCTTATACTTCATCGAGGCGCCAAACATATGAAATGGATATTAGTAGATATACAGCACAGCGAAGGAGAGGTGTTGTAAAAAGTCTCAGTGAGTATTCAAAGCTAGATTTATCCACAGGGGAACCGTCATCTTCATCAGACTAATTCTTATAGTATTATCTGATCGAATTTGTTAGTAATAGAACTGTCATTGACACAAATTTAGCCTTTCACTTGACTATATGTCAAATTCTACCAGATCTTTTCAGGACATATGAACTTAATGAAAATCCGAAATTGGGCAACTTCATTCACAGGGCTTCTTGCAAGAAGCCTGGACGCAGAAGAAAATGAAAACAGATCGAATTGAATAGACTATTCACAAATAATTTGTAAATAGGTCTATTACTTCCCAGTGCACATCGACGTCATATCAATATCGAAAAGACGTCTACTGAGACGTTGCAACTTATTTTCGCCGTCATTTCGACGTTTGTATTGAATATGTCAGCAGGGTTATAGTTCCTTTATAGCATACGCTGCAGGTACGATGCATTGGTCATATGAAATCGAAAAAACATCTCATCAATTCAAATGATGTTGGTTCGGTACGAAGAAACCAATCAATTGCACGATCGCTGATTCAGCACTTCACCTGGGTGATGATGTTTATGCAACGTCATTTGACCACATTATATGCAATGAGCACAAGATGTCGGATTTGATTGGATGTCGCTTCAAAATAGATTTTAATTTATACAGACCAGACTGTGAAATGTTTGTGAATTGTAGGTAACTTTCTATTAGAAGTCCTTTGACTATAAGGTCCCCTCTTTGACGTTGTTCTTGCGTCTTTACTGCTGACTTTGAACAGGTTTTTTGACAACTGAGCTATTTCCTTCCTAATATTATAATCTACCTCCATATATACAAATTAATATTCCTTGTGAGGGCGTCAGGGCGTTACGTACAGTGTATACGTTAGGTCATTCATAATTAATAGTTCGTTCATAGTGTTAATCCTGTTAGTCTGCTGTTTTAGCATCAAATTTTCTGCATTAAGATTGATTACTTTTCAGTTTTGGTACAGGGTAAGAAAAAATCAATATAACATTGAATAACACCATTCACATACTTCTGAACCATTTATTGTAATTTTTAAGTTGTTAAATAATTAGTATACTAAGTCTCCCAACCGGCAAAAACCTGTTCAAAGTCAGCAAAATAACGTTAGAACAATGTTCAAAGAACGTTGTTCTAAAGTTATTTTGCTGACTTTGAACAGGTTTTTGCCTGCTGCGTAGATCTGGTGCTCCATATTTCATCTCATAGTCACGATCTCGTGTTTATCATCAGCGAGATTTTTGGCGGCAACAAAATTAAATGTCAAATCAATAGCAAGATTGCAGACGAGGTAGATTATAATATTAGGAAGGAAATAGCCCATAATTAAGCAATTCTGGAAAGGTCTATTGTGTTATATATCGTAAAATATGTAGAAAAATAAACTAAAGGCTAAAAATATTAACTAAAAATATTTTTTGTAGACATAAGGAGCAGTTTGTAGAAAGAGCTTGGTTAGGAGAGCAATACACAAAAACAAAACAGTTTTAGTGCGAAAGAGACAAAAGCAAAGACATTTTCTCATCTCAAACCGAAGGTGATAACAATAAATCAGACCAGACCAACAGAAGCACATGTCAAAAAGAAATCGTCAGATCAGAGTGTCTGTTTGTTGGACGACTTCTTCTGACGCACAACAGTACGGATCTTAAAATCAGAAAGTTTACATCTAATTAAGGAGAGCGCGTTCTCGTACCTTTCTTCGGTTTAAGCTGCAATTTTTTGCGCAACATATTTATGAAACTTGGAAATTTCGGGTCCTTCACCACCGGTCAATGAAAAAATTAACATGCTTACGAAGTAGCATAAATATTGGGTTTATAGTTGGAGATTTACGGATTTAAACCAAAGCATGATTTTTTTTAAAATTTGTAGCAGTAATTGTGATTTTGGTTAGATTTTTATTTAAATAAATCATGACGTGAGCTGTGTATTCTTGTATAGTTGTTTCTAACACAGTGTAAAAGCTTACCGAATACGGACCCATATTTCTCCGTTTTCAGACTGTGTATTACCATAAATGGAAATACCTATAGAGTCCGAATACGGAAAAATACGGGACCGTTTCCGGCAGGCTTTTACACTGTGAATGTTTAACCTTAATCGATGAGTCTAAAACAGACTGGTTTCCTCGCTAGGAAGAAGGGTGTTAGGTCAACGAGCTTGCAATGGATTGGTCGATTCAGTACGAATAAACCAATCCATTGCAATATTGTTGACTCTTCTAAGTAAATTTTATTTTTTGAGACGTTCCGTTAGCATTGTTCTTTCCTTATTAGTACTGGGCTTTTTAGGGATCTGTAACACTGGGAATCCATCCCCTCTATAACTATCGAACCACTTGTAGTATTTGGATGGGATTCTCCACAATTATAGTCCATATTAAAAGGAACAAAATGCTACAATTAGTATTGATGACGTCAGCATTTTTCTGATGACGTCATCACAAATTATAACACAGAGCTAATTTTTCTTAAAAAACAAGTTTTCTAAGAATTGCCATTAAAAAAGTTCTTTAAAAGTTTTTTTAATTGTGTTTTCAGTTTTAGATAGGTAATGTCTTGATGTTTCACATAGTTTCTTTTTAGCTATAGTAGTTAAAAGGTTATACAGCACAATATGATAGGGGGAGGGGGTGGAATCCCCCCAGTACTAATAGGGTTAAGTATGTACATATTAATTTCCCACGGTTTTTTTCAACAAGAAACAGCTCCATAAGAAACAGAATTGAATTTAGGTCAAAAAATAAGAAATACAGAACTGAAATTTGCAAACGATAACAAACATCCATATATCTTCCAAGATTTTAACCCCTAAAACCCCTGTATATCTAGTGGATATTGCTTATCAGGACAAAAACCAATCCTCATACTTGTTATTCTGTATATTTCGTATATTTTGTATTTTTGTTAGATTTTCATGGTTTTTAGCAGAACTATTTGACTATTTTGAAGAAACAAATAAGAAACGTTAGTTCGAAAATATTTGGAAACAATAAGAAGCTCCAGTTCTCGCTCAAATTGTAAGTTTTTCTTATATAAAAAAAAGAACGTGTAACTCTTCATACATAAAATTGAATTTTCCTTGTTAGGAATTTCATAGATTTCGAGATTTGGTAAATTCTACATTATCCAATAGCAAAAACTTGTTCAAAGTCCGCAGTAAAGACGAGCTAGAATAACGTTGAAGACATTGTTCTTGCGTCTTTATTGCGGACTTTAAACATGTTTTTGCCCACTATCCAGTACAAAGATTACATAGGTTTGTTAGTGTGTTACTAATCAATCAGATGCAAGCATGTTGATGTGACACCCTTCTCTGCGGTTGTATTTTTAATCACCATTACCAATTCCACCAAATTTACCAGTATCCAAAGCCTTCTTGTGGCTTTACACGTTAGTCAATCAAAGTAAGAATATAAAAATGACAGTAGTAGAAATAAGATTAAATAATCACTGAAGAGATGGATTTCTGAGCATAGCTTCTGTGGCTTCTGACATTGAGGCCTGAAGCTATGCTCTAAAATAATTCCTCTACAGTGTTTATTTGCTCTTATTTCGACTACTGTAATGGATTTGACACGAAGAAGAAAACCGAAAACTATTGTTTAGCGTCAGATATTATCAAAACAATAAATTCCAACTACATTACTTCTTTCTTCAATACTTTTTGTCTAGTCCAAACATAAACAAACAACCTGAGAGCAAAAACTCGTTCGATGACTGCCAATTTCATATCTTGATTTTACAGAAATACTAACATTTTCGTCTAACCTCGCTTATCAAAGTTACACGAAAAGATAAAGAATAAATAACTTTACAATAAGTTTAAAATGGAGTAGTTGGAGTCTGGAAACTAGTAAATAAAAAATTCCATAATGGCTGCCATTTTTTTTGGCGGGAAAGTTACACAAACGCAAGTATGTAGGGTAGAACGTAACGTATGGTGTTTAAATTTGATAGCATTCCACCGATAAATGAAGTACTGGGAGATGCCTATAATTATTTTAGTTCTGTATTTTCGTTCTTCCTTCGAGAAAGTTATACAATATGAAATTTTTCTTTCCTCTACGTGTCAAAGTGTTGTTGAAAATAGAACATATCTTTCATATGAATAAATAAAAATGTATGTCTGTTTTCTTTGAACAGCCAATGATATTGAAGGATTTGACAATATCTATGATAATGAACCAATCAGAGCTATGATAGCATCGGTAGAACAATTCTTATTGGCTTAGCTTTGAACTGTATGAGTGAGTCAACACATCTAACATAAAGAAATGTATTTTCACCTGTCTGTTTGGTAAGAGAAAATTATTCTTCACGAAGATGTAAAAGGTTCCTTTTGAAATTATTTGTCAGAAGTTTCAGTCGTTTAGATCTTCTCTGTTTTGTTTTTCTACACAGAGAATTCTTCTCTCAATTCACGGAAGAAGTAACAGGGAACATGGTAACAACAACTTCGCTGCCATTTTCAAAATAATATTTGTTTGTATTTTGAAAACAGAGGAAATGTTTAAGGAGAGATGCATACCTGTTTAGAAAAATACGTGGCATGGTAGATCTTTCACAGAGAAATTATTCAACACGATAAATCAAAGCTGAAGGTGCGAATTGCATATTATATTTTGTGATCCTGTTTTGTTTTTATACATTTTCCTGTATCCTAGACGACAAAGTTATTCGTCACATGGTCTATTCTGCAAAATATGTAATAAATATTGATAAGCGAAATGAATTCGATTGTAATGCCAGACGTTAACAATCGTACTGTCTACCCTCCCCTGCCGGCACACGACGTTCTAGCAACGTCAAAAAGACGTTGTTTTGTCGCCACGATGTCAAAACAACATCTTTTTGACATTGATAAGACGTTGCCCACATTTGACATTGATAAGACGACGTTGCCCACATTCAAATATTATGCTAACGATATCAAACCGCAGGCAGATTAAATTATTATCTACAGAACGCAACTTTTACCGCCTTGCAATTAACACGCCGTGCCTTCTATTCACTTGAATTTCGCTTTGCTTAGAGTCCTGTGTAAAACTATATCGTCGTTCGTAAGGGTTTAGAAATGATGCGGTTTACTGTGACTCTTGGTAAGCACTTGGATCAACGTTGAAACAATGTTTCCACCTGTTTTGACATTTCTTCAACGTTGAACTGATATCGTGTGCTTGCAGAGATCTGATCCATACTCTTAATGTTAGGGACCGTCTCAAAAATGAAATCTACTGAGGAAAGTACTGAGTTAATGATTTTGTAGTGGAATCGTACTTCGTACCGAAGATACCAGTCCATTGTAAGCTCATTGCGGCGATAATGTAGTGTTATGCACTTTCGGTTTTCATCAGTGCAGTCGGGGTTCAAATCCCGCTGCAGAAACTGGAATCGATACTCTACTCCGATAAGCTTTAAATGCAGCGTACTCAGCTCATTAGGAGCCATCGGCCTAGCTCTAGCATTGTTTTCACGTATCTCTAGCCGTGAGTTAACTGGAGGAAGAACCACTAACTGGTGTGGATTTCCTGAGGACATTAAACTTTCGGTTATTTATTTTTGCTGAATTTCGTTTATCTTTGTTGTAATAATTCATGAAAATTTCAGTTTTTCTTTATTAGATGAATGAATCGTTTAATTTAACACTTCCTAACAATTTTAGACTCAGTGTATTTAGTGCGTCATTAGTCAAGTGGACATATTCTAAATTTTAGATAAATGCACTAGACTACAATTATGGTCATTAAATATTTGGTAAAAAGGAAAATTCGTGAAAAATTCGGAATTTCAACTTTGAGGTGAGAGCGGAACGAAAGTTCGAATTTGTTCAAAGAGCCTAGGTACAAGGCTGCTAGAATTTTTAAAAGTACTTAAGATCCTAAACCCTAAGTCTTGAGTCTATTCGATAAATCTCTAGAGACTTCTCATGTTGTTTTCCATTTACTTGTGGTGTATATTATTCTTTAAAATTCACAAGTTTTATCATCATTTGTGACCTTGACTGCAGTTTCGTCGTTAAAAGGCCAAATCCAGAAAAAGGGAAATCGGGGATAATCGGGAAATCAGAGTACCGTAATGCAAACGGGATGAGAGTAAGTGGGTCACTATGTTGTGCGATTTCTTTTATAATAAACTGGAGTGGTTATATGACGTATAATAAAAGGCAAAACGACCAAAACAACGTCAAAACGACGCACATTCGATTATGATTTGACCTCTCGTATTTTAATAGGGTACTACAGTCGATTCGCATTCTACAACTCTAGCAATAAATTCGCGGCAAAGTCAAAAGAAGACAATCCATTGGTAGAAATGGTCATCACACCATGTGAGACGTCGATTTCTACCAATGGATGGCTTTTTTTTTTGTTTTCGTCGCGCATTTTCGCCTCATTCCAGTTTTGTTTGGTTATGACTTTTTTTGTATTAATGGTATTAATTAATACTTTCCAAACTTTTACTGAGGATTAGAATCATGAATTTTTGATGTTTACGTTATTTTTCTGGGGGTAACTTAATTCTGAAGAGAGGATAATTGAAAATACAAAATTTTGTTAAAACAGTCTCTCTGTTGTTACTAAGTTATCTTTTCAACATGTAAATATTATTTATAGAAAGAATAAATTAAATTTATGAAATACTTAAATTACAGACCAGATTTCATATTTTACGGACCAGATAGTAAATTTTACAGACTGCAAATCTACTGTTGCTGATGACGTCATAACAGGTACCAGTTAAGTCACTAAGTTAATTTTTGTTATGCCAAAATGTTTGTAGCGAGTTGTCTTGTAAGTCTACCAAGTTTCATGCCATGAGTATCAGTGGTTCGCAAATAAAAAACCGCGGAAAGTCAGCAGAATAACGTTTTGTGCTGTACAACAAGTGTTAAAATTGTTGTGTATTGTGTGGGGTTGTTGCACAAATGCTGTGTAATATTTTCAATTTTCACTATATTGGAAACTACTTTACAATAGACAACACAAAAAGTCCCTGTTGAAAAAAATCTGTCGGCATAAAAACCTCCCTACTGTGCGCAAAACAAAACAAACTGAAACGTGGAAAAAAGCAGACAAATTAAGGACCGTCTCAAAATTTCGCTTCAAAACCAACTTTTTTGTTAGGATTAATTTTTTGATGACGTCCAATCCATTGCAAGATCATTGACTCAGTGCTCTCCTCTGTAGATTTTATTATTACTTACACTAAAGAAAAAAAGGTTCATGTCCTATTGCTATAGGCCCATACACCCCTTTATTTTGAGAATATGCTTTTCAATATGCTTCCTAAATAATGGTGTATGTATTGAATTAAAACTGATGTAACTATTTATATTTATTTTTTTACTGAGTTCATTTTGAATTGCACCTGGTTGCAACTTTTTGGATTTGTGTTAATGGCTACCTTAAATATTTACGTACAGAGAAAAATGCATGAAAATTCCATTAAAGAGCTCCCGTACTAAAAATTGGTCATCCGATGTTGTTCTAGCATCATTACTGCAGACTTTGATCAAGTTTTTGCCCACTGGGATACGAAGTTGACAAATCAAATACTAAAAATATATCCATTGTTTACCTGAGAAGCCATGTTTTTTGATGTTTTTTTAAATTGTTAATGCAACAGGGTGTTGCGCAACAATTCTTGTTTTGTTGGAATCCACATTGTTCAAAGTCCGCATTAAAAACGTTAAATAACCCAGCCGGCAAAACCTGTTCAAAGTCAGCAAAATAACGTTAGAACAACGTTCACAGAACGTTGTTCTAACGTTATTTTTCTGACTT
>JAULBZ010000913.1:0-25550 GCA_032360805.1 Neoturris breviconis | reverse complement strand
TGTAAAACTGAAACATACTATCAACAGCATCAGAAGTAAACAAACAATAAGAAATGAAAAAAAATACAAATGATCCTAGATCAAAACAGCTGATAACTATATAAAAAACAGATGTTAACTATTGTTTGTTAACTATTGAAACTACTGTTTCAATTTGCGTTTCTTTTCTTCAAGGCCATCAATTTCTTTTTGCAACAATGAAATGTCCCCTTGAGTCTTTTCACATTTTCGTTTGAGTCCATTTCCTTTGATGACATAGCTTAGATCTTTTTTTTTCTCTGCTAACTGCATGCATTCAAAAATGTCAGTATTCATCATTAAAACAGCTTTCTCCATTACTCTTACATTTGATCTAATCTTTTCAATGTCACTCGAAATGTGAAGCGCCTTATTCTCTGCTTCACTCAAAACTTGTTTCTCCTTCTTCTCTGCCAGGTGCAACTTGTACTTCATATGGGCGCCTTTAAATGATTTGACCAATGCGTCTGAAATCTCAACAGTGTGCGGTTTTAATTTATGAAAGAGCATGTGGTCTTTGATAATCCGCTTTGCAATGATGGTTTCTGGGGTCATATTTGTCTTGAGCAATGCATTGTTATGACTGAATCCCCGCTCAACAGAAGCTTGTCCGTGACTAAGTGTTAAAATTAATTTCAAAACATAAGCAACATCCTGATATTTCTGAATACCGACTGTGTCAAAATAAAACTCATCCAAACGGTCTTCCTTTGAAAACTCCTCAAATTCCACATGAAACTTTCTTAGTTCGGCTCCAAGAAAACTTTTGAACTGCGCAGTGGCTCTATCACATTGTTGAGGTGCTAATATATCAAGACTTAGGAGGCATTTCATTAGATCTTTCCATCGGCTCTGTGACTTTTCTTTAGGAAGCTGAATAAGGATTGAAGGATCAAAAATACTTGCAGCCTTCAGTAATGAAGAGCCTAAAGGACTTCTTTCAAACAGCTTTGATAACATTTCAATTATGAATTGCTTGGCTGCACAATAGAACTCTTTGATTTGAGAATTTCCAACAATGTCGGACCTTTTCAGATTTTGAATCACTTGTTCTGCAGCAAATCCAACACTCATTTTATTCAATGGTAGAAAAATCGTTTTATCCAAAAGATCCAAGTCTTTGAGCTGTTTCCCGGATTTACAATCTTCAATGACTTTGAGGTCAACGATCATTTCAAGAAGCTGCTTCACAAGGGACTTTAAGTCGAAATACATGTACGGAATCATAGGATTATCTGTTTGATAGAGCCTCAGAAAGGGTTCTACAATTCCTGCTACGTAACTGAAACACTGCAGCTTCGCCTCAATCAATGGATCGTCTACAGCATCTTTAACGGCAAAATAACTTTTGGAGGATGGACGCTTTGATTTTGGAAGCTTTTCCCAATATTTTACAACTACTTTAACATTTCCCCATACCTGTAACAACCGATCCGACACTCTCTTGTTTTCAACCCATCTAAAAAAGAATTAGCACTAATTTCTTTAAATGGCCTTTCTATATTGTTACCCAAATCTATCTGTTATGTCAGCCATGTATGTCTCTTGTCTAATGCCAGTCACATATGTCTTGTCTCAGTGTCATTTCAGTCAATATTGATGGTCGTTTGTTAATGTACTAGTCGTTCAAGGTTTCGTTGCGAATTTTGTGAAATATTTTTTCATATTCATGTGTCAACTTCTGCTTCCACTTACCTTGTTGAGCAGAAACTTAAGGGATAAGTCGAAGAACCTGTCAGGCTTTCATAGTCTTCTCTACGGGCAGGGGTGTTATGTAGTAAATGATAAGCTCCCTTTAGAAGTTTCTTCAAGCCCCATTCTGATTTTTCTACTCCTCTCGCAAAGCTTCCATTAATTACATGTAAACAGCAACTACCAATATTTACCAAAGAATGATTGTTAGTTTCTTTGAACTGGGAAGAAAATTCTCGAAAGAACTTCAAATTTACATTAGGCCCATCCATAGAAACTTGGAATAAGCGGCTATCATCTAACTCTTTGGTCAATTCTGAAAAATGTGTCAAAATATCCTGATGAGTGCCATGTCCAAGAAAACTGGAACCATAATAGCGGGTATGCACTCTGTTGTCAGTATCATCCCAGTATCGTATGTACATATCCATTTCAGAGGTCTGAGTTGCATCATTTAAGCTTTCGTCAAAAGAAAATATATAAATGTCTGATTTTTTAAGACTGTCATCGAGTAGTGATTTAAAATGAGGAGACAGTCCATGATTAATAACATACATTGATTTAGTCCTTGCTAAATTGAAATTTTTAAGACTTTTTAGCTCAGGAAACATGGCTGAAAATGTCTCGTACAAATCGTCATTTGACCGTATTGAATAACCACTCATTACACCTTTCAAAATCCATATGATTTCTGCGTTTACTGTTTGGATATCAATAACGTGTTGGTCAATAGTTTGTTGTTTCGGTTCAATTGGTTTATCATTTGTTATTTCTTTTCCAACTGTTTCTTGTGTTGTTGATTTGTATGCGGTGTTCGTTTTGGGCTTAAAGAAGCTTTTCCTTTTCTCATTAGATTCCTTATGTTTCTTTCCTTTAGCGTGATCAGTCAAGGCAGAACGGCCACTAGATGATAGTTCTATAGTTTTATGACAAACAGAACATCGAGCCTTTGTAAGTTCTTTATCTTTGCAAAGCCAACCAGTGAACAATAGATCAGAAAGCCATGCATCAAGGAAATATTTTTGTTTTTTAGGTTCATTTTTCTTACTCATTATTATACTTTAAATCTAAATTGAGTATATAGAAAAGATTAATTTTACACAAACATAGTAACGGAAATGTCTTGTGAAAGTTAAAATCAGTCAGGTTGTTCAAGTATTTATAGAAACAAATAAATAAGTCATTGCCAAAGTCATCTAGTCAACCATATGAAACCCTATAAATCATTTTGATTGAAAAAATGAAACAGATTAACTTAAATATATAACTAAACTAAATATTAGAAACTACACAGACAATAAAAAACATTTATGGTCAAAAACTTTTTCCAGCTTTTCCAGCCTAGCTGTTGAATTTGCATATGTTTTCCAGCTTTTCCAGCCTTTTTTAGAAAAAACACCCTTTTTCCAGCTTTTCCAGCTTTTCCAGCTTTTCCAGCCCCGCTGGACACCCTGTAAAGGTAGAACTTACCCACACTAAGAGCATCCGCAATGCTACTTTTCAGCTGTAGTACTTGTTCGCTCAAATTTTTATTGTACCAGTTTAGTGGTACTGGAAAGTGAACTTTAACCCAAGTTGGTCGTGTACTATATATAGAAGTTCAAAACAAAATAAACAATTATAATTCAAAACTGAATATAAGTGCTAGAGACCACCTGGCTACATTTAGAGTACATGTATAATATAGTATATGCTTTAAAACCATACATGCTTTAACAATAGTAATGTTGTCTGAAAAAAAGTATACATTATACATTCTATACATAGGATGGTATTTATTAGCCTTATTAAAGTTCTATTTAATATATCCATTTTAAATATAACATGGTTTTTACTAGCTGATGTTATGAAGCACTGGAGAATAGAGCAATGTAACAGAAGAATGTTATTTTCTTTATTATTCATTACCTTTTTATAAGATTCTTTTATTAAAAAGATTTTCCTCCATTTTTGCTATGTAGATACTCTGCTCTTTATGATCAAGTTTCAAGTTATTCCTTTTGCATATTTTGACAAGCATTCATTATTATCTTTAAAAATGGGTGTTATGTCAGCGATCTTGCAATTGATTAGTTTCTTCGTAACCAATAATTTGCAATATCGTTGACACAAGGACTATTTTCTCTGCATTCATCAGCAATTGTGAAGCAAACACTAGAAGTTACCATATCATTGACACAGTATTGCTTTTAATAAGTCCAAGACCTTTGATTAAAATCAAAATTGAACAACAAAAACCGACAAGACATGCAGAATAACAGCGAATAAGCTTCATGGAGAAGTGCATTAGTATTTTAAAATATCACTGAAACAAAACTAACTTCTCTCTACTTCTTTACAGAGCATTATAAGAGTAAAAGTAAAAAATATCTGTGAAGGGGGTATTTGAGCAAGACTTCAGGCTTTGCAGCAAGAGGGTGTGCTCAATAACGCTCCTCAACAGTGATATTTACTCTTATACCAATCACTGTCAATGGTTACTTCAACCTCAAGTACCTGAATAGTTCTTTAAATTTATTTTTGATAACTAATACTTCATATCTTTTCACAAGGTAGTGCACATATTTCCAATCAAAATAACTGTTACAGCAAGTTGTATGATCAAGTCTTTCAACCAGTACATCAAATAGATCAGAGTGCATCTCTAGAAGAATAAGCACTGATTAAAATAAAAACAGATAATCACTATAAAGGAATGATTGTTGAGCATAACTTGAGGATGAATGTAGGCTCAAAATGCGCTCCTCCACAGTGAAAATAATTGCTCTTATTTGAGCACTGAGATTGAAGTAGCCATAGTGCAATAAGTCCATGTTTGAAATAAGAACAGCTAATCACTGTGGTGGAGTAAATGCTCTAAAAGGCCTCCTTCACAATGATTATTTTACTCTTATTTCAAACACTGTAAGAAGTTCATCTCAAAATCATTTTATCAGTGGAGGAGAGTATAAGAATTAACCATCTTGGAATTGATTGACTTGTTCACACTATGATTAAAAATTAATATCTGAAAGCCAAATATTGAAAGAACCCCATCAAAATATATTTTTGAAGAATAAAGAAAATTTGAAAATTGAAGCTTGATAGTATATCACTAAGCGAATGTCCTTGCAATATATGGACATAGAATAAACCAATCAATGACAAGCTTGTTGATATAGCACCCTTCTCCACAAATATCAAATTAAAGTTTGTTGTGCTCTAGAAGAATATGATTCACATAGTTCATTTGTAAGCTAAAGCCTGAAGTGGACAACACCCAAGGAAGAATGTTTTTTTTTTGAATGCTAGCAGTGTACTGTATTTACCTTTGTTTTGATAATACAGAATTAAATCTTTTATCAGTTCGTTAGTAGGGTCAATAGCAGAAAGTTTGATTAGTATACTGTACTTTGTTTCTTCGTCGCAGCCATTATCTTTCAGGGCATTGTAAAAATATCTTCATAAAAATAAAATAAATAATGATGAAAACTTGTTCAAAGTCAGCAGTATAGACGCTAGAAGTTCTAGGGCCTTTACTGAGGACTTTGAACAAGTTTTTACCCACTGGGATAGTCCTTATAAAAGCAGTGCTTGGAATAAGAACAACTAACCAATGAGGATGAGTGATATCTCCAAAGCACTCCTCCACAGTGATTGTTTGCTCTTGTTATATCTACAGTCAACATCCGCTAATTCGAACCCACACGGGAGCAAGTTATTCTTTCGAAATAGCGAATGTTCGAAATATCGAACGTACTTTAGGGCAGGTTCCAACTCTGGGGACCAAAAAATGTGTTCGAAATAAAGGAAGTTTGAAATAACGGGTATTCGAATTAACAGATGACTGTAGTACTGTATTAGGCATGAATAAACTATAAATTATCTTTGAGATGAAGCATTAGTAGAGAGATGAAGGAAACCGACTTATGGTGGCAAAAATAAACGTCTACAACTTTCGTTCAAAGTGAAGTTATTGCAGTTACACTGAATACCCTAAGGGAAGTAATTTTTGAGGGAACTAAAAATCCTCAAAAATTACATGAATTACAACATCGCGAAATTAAAAACCTTAAAAAAATCCCAGTTACACTTCATCATAAAATTAAGAATAGCGTTTAATTCATATATATTGGATGAAACCTATAAAGAAATGCAATAATTGAAAAGCTAGCAAAAAATTCTGAAATTACTGCACTGCGAAATTAAAGACCTGTGAAAAATTCCGATACTGCTGCATCGCAAAATTTAAAACCAGCGAAAAATTCTAAATTTATCCCTGCAAAATTATAAAACCGCAAAAATTTGTTTCCTTCAGGTACAGTGGCAATAATTTTTCCTGAAAATTGTTTTTTTAATCCAAGTTGATATGTTGAGGTTTTT
This sequence comes from Neoturris breviconis, assembly GCA_032360805.1. NCBI lineage: Eukaryota > Metazoa > Cnidaria > Hydrozoa > Anthoathecata > Pandeidae > Neoturris > Neoturris breviconis. Next base: position 19,478 of record JAULBZ010000913.1, on the reverse strand, counting down.
CTAATATACTGGATTCAGTCAGCAGTAAAGAGGCCAGAACAACGCTGTTCTAACGTCTCCACTGCAGATTTTGCTGCAGTAAAGATGCTAAAACAACGTTGTCTTTACTGCCGACTTTGAACATGTTTTTGCCCACTGGGATGTGCACATAAAATCATTCTTGACACAGCTTTTGTATAACCATATAATAACAGTATGAAACAGAAAGGCTTAGAGGCTGGAATCCAGAAGTCATTTAATACATGAAAGACATATACTTAGCTAGAACAATAATTTTAAATCATGTATGATTCTGTAGTAAACAAATTTTACTTTTATACCTACCATACATGTATCACAGATTTTGATTTGTACTACTATAATACTTAGGGACCATCTTTAAAATTCGTTCCCAGGAAAATTGTGCTGAATCAAATACTCTTGCAATTGATTGGTTTCTTCGTCCCGTCTATCTACCAATTAATTGCAAGCTCATTGACTTAACACTCTTCATTGTAGATTAATTTTGATTTGATTCTGACTACTTTAAAGCTGACAAAATATCTGCTTTTTGAAACGAATTTTGGAGATGGCTCCTTAAATAACTTATAAAATAGCAGAAATTTATCTAAATAAGCTGACATTTGAAATATAAGTTCATTTATATTATCAAAACGTGTAAAGTAATGTGAGCGGCAATTCAACAATCTTGGACAACACGAAAGATGGGTGCACTGGTGCAAATGCCATTTAATTTAAATAAGCAAGACAAACTGCATTAAAATTCGAAAAAGGTCCCAAGAGCCTGAGTACTAGGCTGTTAGGGACAACCTAATTCAACAAGTTCATCAAAACACCTAAGATTCTAAGTCCTAAGTCTTCTTAATAAACCCCTGAGGTAAATCTCTAGGGATTTCTCTTCGTAATTTCGTAGCATTTAATTTCGCTTGTGGTGTTAAAAATTGGTCCTGTCGCAAAAAAAAAAGTTATACACAACATGTTATTTTCTATAAATCCAAATTATCTTTAAATGGGATGCTAGATTTAATCTTCTATCACAAGCCTCAGAATAACCGTTGGACGTCACATGTGGAGGAGTGTATTTGTGCTAAAATTACCTCACCATGGGTGATTTCTGGCAGATATAATATTCAGGCTTGATTGTAAGATTGTTCGTACACAGTAATTATCATTTCGAGATGATCTCTTACCAGTACTCCAAACATGAGTAAATAATCACTGTGGAGAAGTGATTTTTAAGCATAATCTTCAGGCCTTATAGCCTAAAGCTATGCTCAAAAATCTCTCCTACATAGAGATTATATGTTCTTATATCAACCATTACATACCTGTATGCATTAGGATTTGATGGATTATTATCTAAATGTTTCTTCAGAGCATCTGCAGCCCTTTCTTTTCCATTAAAATATTCCAACAATTCGCAATACTTTAGAATTATTAAATCCCATATTCCCATACGTTCTTCTACGTGGCGTAAATATTGCATTGCCCTGTAACCATGGAAACTGACGCGTGAATTGTCTTTTTTATCATTCGATGTATCTAATTCATTAAATATGAGATTAAATGTAAATTGTGTAAAAAACATCTTCCATGTCCTGCAGAAGTATTTTAAGTCTAGACGCAAATCAGTGCTCACAATAAAAACAAGTAAACACTGTGGAGAAGTGCTGAAGTTATGTCGAATATTACTTTATCTGTAGTAATTTAAGCCCAATTACCCTTATACATTAGGCCTGTAAACAAAGAATCAAAAAATAAATATGATATTTAGATACTTCAGGGTACTTCCAGGCATGAGAAGTAGACCTAATAATAATTAATTAATAATTTCCACCCAGATGCTGAAATTCATCACAAATCCTGACTCTGGAAGCTACTAAGATTACCAGGTGCTAAAACATGTTATAATGTGTTTCTCCTTTATTTGAACGATAAACAGGATCTTCCAAATTTATGTTTATAATGAACCCAGTAACACAGGGATTAAAATAAATCACCGTGGAGGAGAGATCTTTCAGAGTATTTTAACCTCCACCAACCCATGTCTTCAAATAACTGCCAGACATTATCTGTGGAGGAGTGTTTTTTTTGTTTTTTTAGGTTTAAATCTAAACTGTACTCAAAAACACTCCTCTACAGGTGTAGTTATAATCAGATTTGCCAACATACTTGGTTCATCATTTTCACTGCTTTCACTTTCATCATTCCAAGTTGACTTCCGAGCTATAGATTTTTCTGCAATGACAACATTACTTAACTCAATTTTCCATAATACATATTCTAGCTGTCCATATAAAATGTTTGAGTAGATGTCATTAGAGATTTTCTCCTGTGACACAACATCCGTAAAAATTTGGTACGCTTCTGAAATATTTGCCTTGTTTATTAATGCGTCTACAACTACGTCTAAGTGTGCTTCAGGGTGATGTTGATGGTATAGGAGGATTTTCATCTTGTTTTGAAATACAGATAACACAGTGTTTCCAGAATGTGTAGATTTTAAGATATGATTGCCAACCTTAAGAAACAAAAGGAATCACAAGATAGTGGTTGAAATAAGAGTATATATTCACTGTGGAGGAGGGATTTTTGAGCCTTGCTTCAGGCATTGTAACTCCTCCACAGTGATGTTCATATTTCACACACTTTTTTGTGTTATTTTCTTTTACTATTGGCAAAATATGACCAGTACGGTGCAAAAGATACCATAAAATATAACCAGTACGGTGCTAAAGATACCATAAAATATAACCAGTATGGTGCTAAAGATGCCATAAAATTCTGCATAAAGTAAGTAAACCCATAGGCTTATATGTTTCAAAAACATTTGCGTTGATAATGCAGCATTTGACATAAGAGCAAATAATCACTGTAGAGGAGTGATTTTTGAGCATTGCTCATTTTATCGGTTTAAGCATTTTTATAAATTGTTATTTTGCATTCAAATGTCAATATGGAAATATAAGATCCCTCAAGCTATGGTATTGAAAATTTCCAAAAAGTTGCCTAATAGAATCCTAGGAATTGCTCGAAAATTTACAAATACAATATTTCCTTAAATAAGCGCTCAATTCAAAAAATTGACCAAAAAGAGGGGGCGCTTATTCGAGGTAGGTCGTAATAATGGGAGTCACTTAACAGGCTGCAAATTAGTCTCCAAAGATGCTCCTCCACAGGGGAATGCTGACATGAATTCAGAGGTCTACAAAAGGAAACAATTTTTATCATCATCATTTTTAAGACATACAAACAGTTTATGAATTTACATATCAAGTTCATCATCGTCATCATAAAGTAGATGAGGTACTGTGCTGTCTCCATACAGATTCTGTGCTGATGACAAAAGGATTATCTTCACCGTAACAATTTTCTTCTAATAGAAAAAAATTGCTGCTGAAGTTGAGTGGCACTTTTTAAAAACATCTACTTTCAATGGAAACGCTTTTTAGGAGAAGCGCTTATTAAAGGATATGGTATGGGACTTTCCAAATTTATGCGAGCAATCCATGGTAAGGAAATGTAAGAAAATTTACAAACATCAATAATATTCAGTCTACTAACTTAGACTGTATAGTCATAACCTGCATCCTCAGAATATCACGTCCTTAAAAAATCAACACACTAGGTTAGGACTAAAGTAAAACCAGTGCTAAAAATTAAGATCAAATAATCACTGCAGAGGAGGGATTTTAAGCATAACTTCACGATTGATAGGCTGAAGAATGCTCAGAATTTACTCCTCCACAGTGATATTACTTTATATGTTAAACACTGCAAGACTTAAGTAAAACCAAACCTTCCATAGCATTTCCGGAACATGTCTTGGAAAAAAACAGATTCCTAACATAACCAATGAAAGCTTATCAGTGCGATGCGACAACAAAGCATCTTTAGTCAACTCCGAAAGAAAGAACCAGTTATTTGGTTGAAATCGTCTACGGTCAAGGTAATCTACAAAATAGAATAAAATATAAAAGCAAAAAATAATTATGGTGAAAACTGAATCAACGAGACCGTATTAAATGTAGCCAACCAAACGAAAGTTTATCCTAGCACACGGAAATGATTCACATACATCATAGTACTACCATGCTGGAAGTCTGTGGAAGGAAGATGTATAGAATTAATATTGTCTAACAAGAAGTTTTCTTTACAACATACTATTTTTTCTTACGTCAATGAGCTTCCAATTGATTGGTAAACATCAAAATTTGTATCCAGTGGACCAAAAACTTGTTCAAAAGTAGCAGGTCGTTTGACATTGTTCTATCATCTTTACTGCTAACTTTGAACAAGTTTTTGCTCCACACTGGGTACTCTCTTCCGCACTATTATTTATTTTTATTTGACACATGTGCAGGACTTGAAATAACTGCCAGTCATCACTGTGGAGAAAATATTTTTCAGAATATTTTCAGCTAAATTGGCTGAAAATGTTCTGAAAGATTTCTCCTCCACAATGATGACTGACAGTTATTTCAAGCCCTACATGTGACGAAATAGCTTACCTAGTTGTAGTTTCCATTGCGACTTTTCTTTTCCATTGAGACTAAAATTTGGGTATGCATTACCTTAAACAATAAACAAAGTATGATCATAATAATATAAACTGTAAAGAAAAGTAAAGTATTGAAGTAAATTAAAGAGAATTAGTATAATATTCCACAGAAATACAAAAATTAAATATTTGATCAAAGAGTTAGAAAGGGTGTTCCCAGTGGTTAAAAACTTGTTCAAAGTCCGTAATAAGAACACTAGAATAAAGTCAAACGACGTTGTTCTAGCGTATTTACTGCTGACTTTGAACAAGCTTTGGCCCACTGGGTTATGTCAACAAACTTTTGAAGAACAGTGTTCGAAATAAGAACAAATAAGCACTATGGATGAGTGATTTTTGAGCATAGCATCAGGCTAGTACGCCTGAAGCAATGCTCAAAAATCCCTCCGCCACAGTGATTATTTTCTCTTATTTCGAACTTTTGAAGAAATGCTCTTTGGCTTACTACCGTAATGCATCGATTAATCCCTTTTCCCAAAAATTTCAATAAGCGCCCCCCTCGAATAAGCAACCCCTCTAGAAATTTTAAAATTAAATAAGTTTTGACGATTGAATAAGTGCCCCTCTCGAATAAGTGCCACCCCTCAAATAAGCCCCGGGCGTTTATTCAATCATTTACGGTATTTATTATTAACAGTTTCCATAGATATATCGCCTACTTACAGCTACTATCATATGTTTGTGAAGACATTGTGGAGGGATTTTTGAGCATAGCTCTGGGCTTTCTAGTCTGAAGACATGCTCCAAAATCACTCCTCCACAGTGTTTATTTGTTCCTATTTCGACCAATTTTTAAGCTACAAAAGAAGAAGACAATTTACAAAGTTGAAAGAAATTTATGAACATTACATTTAAATTTCTGAAGATCACAGGAATGCGTAAAGCAAGATAATAGTAAATTTGAATTCCACGATTCAGACATGCGAGGAAAGAAACTAGTTGAATGGAAATGTTTATTACAAGAAGATGACTGTACAGTAAGGATGAACATATTAACTGATTACCTAATCACACGATTGAAAGATTTTAAAGTAGGTGTCAAAGACTTCAATTCATCAGAGCAACTGCCATGAAACCACTTATAAAATAAAGACAGTGATAAAGACAGTGATACAACATTACAACGATTAGGACAGTAAAGTTTGATGATAGATCAGGTCCAACGATATTAATTGTTTTTTTCTGAATTTGGTCAGTAGCTTAAGACAAACAGCAGAGGCACCGACCCAGATATGACAGCAGTATTCAATACAAGGACAGATACAGGATAAATCTCTGGGGATATTAAGTTCGGTGCTCGATAGAGAGAATCAACTTTCATTGATGCAGTTTTAGCAATCTCTATCACTATGATTATTCCGGGAGAATGTTTTATTGAAAGTAAGACAGAGAAGATGAAAATGACTATTCTCATAGAGTTCAACACCATTTATCATAAAGGAGGGTAGAATAGGGTCATTGAATCGATAAACAAAAGAAGTTTAGTTTCGGAAGCATCAAATGTCACAAGCCATTTATCACCCCATTCAACAATAGTATGTAGACCTCAAGCTCAACCCCGTTAAAGGTATCATTAGTCTTGTACAAACACGAATGAACAGTTATGTCATCAACACCGTCTGAATTAATTATAGACTATGTGATAATCTTAGAATAACAGTTGGACATTACTTGCAGAGTGAGGGTGAAAACTGTACTAAAACTGTAACGCTGAAAACTGTACTAAAAATCCCTCCTCCACAGGTGATGTCCACTCCTCCACAGGTGATGTCCAACCATTATTTTGAGGTTTGCAAGGTGAAAGACTCACCTTTCAATAAATATCGGCATTGTTCTTCACGAACATGTTGAAACAACGGTCGTTGATAATAGGTTGGTTCACCCAGCCAAAGTTTGTGTGACAGATTAGTGAGATTAGTAAGATGTGTGTCCCGATGTAATTGTTCATATTGGTTTTCTACCATATTACTAAAATTTGATTGCTCTTTTGGCATCATCTTATGAATAACATAATCAAAGGGTACTGTTGGCAAAGTACTACAATCAGTTTGAACTCCATCACTGCTTACAATTGAGCTGGTAGGAATTTCTTTCTTGATGGGATTTTTTTCATTTCCCTTTGATAATTCTATACACAACTTTTGGACATTCAAATTTTCCTTACAAATGTCACTTGAACTAATAATAGTCCATTTTGGTATGGTAATTGTTCTCTGCTCTATTATGTCATCAAGAACTTTGACAGGACTACAAGCGTCACTAGTCTCTATTTGGAGGTGATCTTGTTTACAGATATCATCAATTGAAATTTGATATTGAATTTTGTGTTTCTCGTCATCTTGCTGACTGTCAACATATAAGACATTTTGAAGTTCTTTATCTTTATTCTCGGTATGTTGTTTCTTGTTATCAATGAAATATTGAGAATGTTTTACGTTAGATCGTTGGTTCTTACTTTTGGTGTTTGATGATTGTTTTAACACATTTGCTTGTTGAGATGAAAGTGCTTTTGTGTCATTAAGAACTTTGACAGGACTACAAGCATCACTAATCTCTATTTGGAGGTGATCTTGTTTACAAATATCATTTATTGAAATTTGATATTGAGTTTTGTGTTTCTCGTCACCTTGCTGACTGTCAACATATGACATTATGACATTTTGAAGTTCTTTATCTTTATTCTCGGTATGTTGTTTCTTGTTATCAATGAAATATTGAGAATGTTTTGCGTTAGATCGTTGGTTCTTACTTTTGGTGTTTGATTGTTGAGATGAAAGTGCTTTCTTGATAGTACGGGCCAGATATTTTTTTTTATTCCCATGCATTTCAACCATTATACACTGAACAGAGAATCAAGACTATTTATTGACAGTAGTCAAATTAAGAGTAAACAACCACTATTGAAGAGTGAAGTCAGGCTGAAAAAATCTTCCACCACAGCTTAGAGAACATCTCAAAACTAAAATGAATCTATGCAGAAGCGTATTAGGTCAACGAGCTTGCAAGATTCCATTGCAAGATTATTGACTCAGTACTCTCCTCAGTAGAGACGGTCCCTTATTTACTCTTATTTTCACCAATGTAATAGTCTCATAATGAAATTAAGTAATAATCATAATAATAGAACTACCTTAAAGCATGTCAGGCCTGGGGGCTTCATGCATCGAGGACATTCAAAGAGTACGTTCTCCCTAACTATGCCGATTTTGTACCCCCTCCTTCTGTTCTTTAAAGTTCGTTTTTCAAAGACAAAGCATGGAGCTATGCTCACAAATCCCTCCTCCCCAGTGATTATTTGCTCTTATTTCAAACACTGAAATAGCTGTCAAGTTAGTTAAAAGAGAGAAGAAAGAACTTGATATCAATATTCATACTGTACATGCAAGGTTTTGATAACATTAGATAATCAGCGCGAAAAGTTCTTGAAATAATAATAAGAAATAATCATTGTGAAAGGGGGATTTTTGACTTTAAAATGAATATTTCCTGTATAATGCCATATTAGCAGTCTTGTCAAATAAGAGCAAATGACCACTGTAGAGAAGTGATTTTTAAGCATAGCTTCAGGCTATAAAGCCTGCAACTATGCTCAACAATTCCTCCTTTACAGTGATTATTTGTTCTTATTTAAACCCTACAACACATTAAAACAGCAACATTGTATAATGCGATAGTCAAAATAAGAGTTAAATAATCACTATTGAGGAGATATTTTTTAGCATTGCCTCATAACTAGCATCGCCTCATAACTAGCATCCCCCATGCTGCTAAAACAAATATTGATGATAATGAATAAATCAGTGTTCAGAATAAGAGAAAAAAATCACTGCATATAAGAGATTTTTGAACATTTGCTTCAGGCTACAAAGCCTGAAGCTATGTTCAAGAATCCCTCCTCCACAGTGATTATTTACTCTTATTTCGAACACTGATTCAATAATTTGTTTTCGTATTCGTGAACTTAAAGGCGCGTAAGACTTATACAGAACTATGGTTAAAATAACTGCTGGCTATCACTGTGTAGAGCAGACATTTTTCAGCAAATTCTCTGCGAAATTGGATGAAAATATTCAGAAAAACTTCTCTTCAACAGTGATGATTGGCAGTTATCAACACACCTGTGTAAATATTTTGATACATACACAATAAATAATCACTGAAGAGGAGTGATTTTTGAGCATTAAAAAATTCCTCCTGTACAGTGATTTTTTACTCTTTTTTCAACCATCCACTCTAAGAGAATAAAATATCGAATAACAACTTAACTTGAAAGTAAAAAACAGACCTTGCATTATTATTTTATTATGTTCTATAACAATGAAAATAAAACAAAAACAACAACAAATAAATTCAAACCTAAAACATACCTCCCTCTTCAATCAAAGTAGGCTTGTAGTCAAAACAGTCAAAGCTTGTTACACATTATGTTCAGTATTCGCAAATAAGAACAAATAATCACTGTGGAGGAGTGATTTTTTAGCATAGCTTCAGACTTTGCAGTCTGAAGCTATGTTAAAAAATTCCTCCTTCAAAGTGATTACCAAAGAGTTCCGAAATTAGTGACGTTCAAGGGTGTTTACTATTGAGTGGGTGCTTACTTTCAGGTAGTGCTTACTTTTGGGCTCAGAAAAAGTGTGAGCAGCGGACAAAATAAAACAACTCAATTGATTAACAATATCACTATGCCTCATATGAAATTATACACACTTTCCATTTTTTTTTAGATGATATTAAGCTTGCCTTGACGCCTTGTCAGACTTAAAATTGCATTTGATCGAAACATATTCAAGCACTTACTTTCGGAGGGTACTTACTATTAGGTGGGCACTTACTTTTGGAGATTTATTAATGACGTAAATTCGCTTACTTTCGAAGGGCATTTACTTTTGGGGAGGCACTTTAACGGCATTTGTTCTTGTTTCACACTTACGCTATAGTCATAGAGTGGTCTGCATGAACAATACAATATTGCAATTGACTTAGTGCTGCAGCACTTATTAATTTTGGAAAATTTTAGCGTGACGCTAGTTTGGAATCAGCACTTATTTTATACATTTCGCAAATAGTGCGGTGCTTTATATGGAAAAAGAGCCAACTTTTTTGGTAGGGTTATATCAACTAAAATTGACAAAATTTAACAAAAATGAATCTGTACAGAAGCGTGTTAGGTCAATGAACTTGCAATGGATTGGTTTCTTCTGTATGAAGAAAGCAATCCATTGCAAGATTGTTGACTCAGTACTCTATGTAGATGTTTGTTTTAATCAGTCATTTACAGCAGTCTATTTAATCTGTTTCATGCTCAAGATGCTTAATAATGCCAAGGGTTAAAATGACTGCTGGTTATCACTGTGGAGGAGAGATTTTACGGAATAATTTCAGCCAAATATTCTGAAAAATCTCTCCACCACCAGTGATATCCAGTAGTTATTTTAACCTCTGTGATGCGGTGGGCATAATATGATTTATGTGATTTGTTCAAACTGCACAGTATAGACATTAGAATTTCAACATCGCTCTAGCATCTTTACTGCTGATTTTGAACAAGTCTTTGCTTACTGGGTTTACTTCTCGCACTGTGTAAGTGTAAAAAAAACAAACTCCAGTATCTGAAATAAAATAAAATAATCGCTTTGAAGGAGGGTTTTTTCCTAGCGTGAATCTATGCTCAAAAATCATTCCTCCAGAGTGATTGTTTAATTAATTTCGAACATTGATATCCAAATGTTTTAAACTTCTGTAGATTTATTAAAGACAAAACGAAGGCACAATGTTGTGTGATCAATGAGCTTTTGATTGGTTTCATTGTTTCATGACTCAAAACCGACTATACAATAATTTGGATATCCTAAAATATTTAATAATTCTTTCTTGCAATTTCTGAAAAGTCGTAAGAAACTGAAAAACATAAACTCAACAATGTATCCTCTGGGTTTGACTGATGTAAATAATGAATGTTAGTTAGAAAGTTAATTCAAATCTATATTTTCATAAAGCAAAAACAAAACTGTTTCCATACATGTTTATCATTGATTATTTCCTGCAAATGTTCTTGGCTCATATGGGTAATACATCTGATTATAAGTTTGTTGTTGTTGTTGTTGCTGTCTTTGTTGTTGTTGATGATTCGATTGAGAGGTAATTTGTGAAGTAGAGGATAATTGAGTTTCAGAAGCGGAATAATCATTATTAGAATAATGCTGATGTGGATAATTTGCATAATGCTGCGTTTCATTATAGGAAATAAAAGGGGTGGCACCAGGTGCCAAGGGAATGTTAGATGTATTAGTATTATGTAAGCTTTGTTGTTGTTGTTGTTGTTGAAATTGATTAAGGATATAACTTTGTTGTGATATCGACCATTGAAGATATTGTATTTCTTGCGGTGACATTTGAGATAAATACTGGTGGGGATTAGACATCAAGTTTAGCGTATCCTGTTGCATAGGATGCAAATGTGACTGCTGAGTTTCAGGATCAATTTGCATTTCGCTTTGTTTAGCATCACTTTCTGTAACATGTAACGCTTTACCAAATAATACATCTAGAGGTATTCTTTGACCAGAATTTTGTGAAGAGAGGACTTGTTTTGGATTCTCATTGCTGTTTTCTGGCATTTCTTTTTTGATATTTAGGCATTTTTGAGTCTCACTATCATTAACCGCTAGCATCTTAGAACCTGTATCCGGTTCTTTACTATTTCTATTTTCAGTATATGACTTCACTGCAGAACCTTTGAAATTATGTGATATGGTTTTTTCGTACGCAGTATCATTCTTCCCACTAAACCGTTTGTGATCTCGATAGTTTTTATCAGAGGAAGTACTGGTGTTTCTCTTATCATAATCCAAATCAAACTTTTGGTTTTTGTTATCTCGGTGAGAATAGTCCTTCTTACCTTCTTTGAAGTCTCTTCTACTTTCTGTAGAATATTTACCACTTGCAACTTGCTCTGTAGTTTTCCTACTGAATTCATTCTTATCTTGTTTTGAATTATAATCTCTATCAAATTTTCTGTCTTCGCGCTTATAATCATTCTTCATCTGAGAATACTCTGTAGTTTTCCTACTGAATTCATTCTTATCTTGTTTTGAATTATAATCTTTATTAAATTTTCTGTCTTCGCGCTTATAATCATTCTTCGTCTGAGAATGCTCTGTAGTTTTCCTACCGAATTCATTCTTATCTTGTTTTGAATTATAATCTCTATCAATTTTTTTGTCTTCGCGCTTATAATCATTCTTCATCTGAGAATGCTCATTTCCATAATTTTTATCTTCTCTTACATCTTGAGACCTAGTACCTCCTCTGGCATTGTGTTCGTCAACTTTATAAGTGCTTTTTCTGTCATCATAATTATGAGGATATTTCTTTGACAGATTTTCAGAACCCTGGTTTCTCCTTGTATAATCACTTTTTTCATTATAATTAACATATCCTGTTTTTTGCTCTCTGTTTAAGTCTTTGTCATGGTCTTTATCTCTAGCGTCAGCTTTCCTACCAAGCTCTTGTCGATCATTTCTCTTAGATGAACCTCCTTTCTCATTATAACTATCATATCTCGCTTTTTGACTTCTATCTCTTATATTATGATTGGCTTTTCCATCCAAATCAACATCTCGTCGGTCATTTCGTTTTGCCAAATCATAATTCTGCTTTTTATCTCTGTCACCAAAGTCTTTTTCAGATCTATCTCTCGTAGCATCAACTTTTCTGCGAGAATCTAACTTTAACGACGATTCTTCGTCTTTATTATGTTTCTCAATTTTATCAGCTCTTTTATCATTGTACAATGAAGCATCTCTTGGTGGCTCATTTTTATGAGAAGATTGCTTTGATTGAAAGGTTTCTTTGTAAGACTCATTTCCTTTACTATAGGTTGAGGATTGAGCCTTGTGAAACTTGTTGTCTGTGACATCTTTCTTAAATGACTTGTCATTTTGGTTATCTTTTGAAAAAGACTTGCTCTCTAAGATTTCTTTTTGAAAAGATTTTTTTTCTTGGTTATCTTTTTGAAAAGATTTGTTGTCTCGGCTATGATCTTGGAAAGCCTTATTGTCTCTGCTATCTTTTTGGAAAGGTTTGCTATCTCTGCTATCTTTTTGAAAAGGTTTCTTGTCCCTGCTCTCTTTTTGAAAAGATCTACTATCTCTGGTATCTTTAACATAGCCTTCCTTTTTTTTATCATAATCGTTACTGAAGGAAGAATTTTTTGTTTTTAATGCATTCTGGTCATTTCTGATACTCCTTGCATCAATATCTCCTTTGAAGCCTAAATAAAATGAAACAGAAATAGATGATGTATACTGACATTGTCAGTGTTCAAAATAAGAGCAAATAATCACTGTAGATGAGCGATTTTTGAGCTAGATAGCCTGAACTAATATTAAAAAATACCTCCTCCACAGTGATTATTTGCTCTTATTTGACTTTGAATATAACGAATTTAATTTGCTTTTTATGGGGAAAAAATGACCTAATAAATGCCACCAAGAAAAAGAAACAAAACACAAATATAATATTGTTGTTATTGTTGATATAATAAGTATTTTATACCAATCCAAAACCCATTACTTAGTAAATCTCGAGTCAACAAAATTGACACTGATCTGAAGTTAATAAATTTTCAAATACAAACCTTGCTTATTTCTATCCCGAGGATCATAAGAGGTTGTTTGTTTCTCTTCTTGCTTTATATTCCTTTGATTCTTCCCACCTTTTGAATCACTTTTATCATCTTTCTGTTGGAAGGTTGGTTGTGGAGTTTTCTTAGGAATTGGTTTACTCGCATTAAACTCTTTAAATGGAGGAGGTTGATCTCCAGTACTTATAGCAGTCCTATCAATGAAAAAGAAATTAGTTAAGAAAATGAAATACAAAAAATTTTCAGTAAGTTTAATGGAACCAATTTTGACTGAATTCAACAAAAATGAAACTGGACAGACCGACGTTAAGCATATGTTTTTACGTTATAAAGCAGTGTTTGAAATAAGAAAAAATCATTATGGAGGAGAGGTTTTATAGCCTGAAGCAATGCTCAAAAATCATACAAGATTATCGACTCAGTAAGTCCATCCCTTAGTGACCACATCAGCTTGACTAAGGCTACATACATCGGCTTTGACTCAGTATTGTAAGTCCATCCCTTAGTGACCACATCAGCTTTGACTCAGTACTGTAAGTTCATCCCTTAGTGATTACATCAGCTTTGAATCAGTAAAGTCCATCCCTTAGTGTGATCACATCAGCTTTGACTCAGTAAGTCCATCCCTTAGTGACCACATCAGCTTTGACTCAGTACTGTAAGTCCATCCCTTAGTGACCACATCAGCTTTGACTCGGTAAGTCCATCCCTTAGTGACCACATCAGCTTTGACTCAGGTCAGGATTAAAAATTCTCTAACAGTATTCATCTTTACGGAATAACAATTTTAGCAATTATTTCTTACGAGATAGTTTCCTACTTTCATATACACTTTCATACATGCATTTTAGTTTGCTGGTGTTTTAAAAAATATATAACAGCAGGCCTCTGAATTCACGTCGGCATTCCTCTGTGGAGGAGCATCTAGCCAACCTACTATACAAAATAAGCTATGCGTGTTAAAGGCATCATATCTTTTTAAATTGAGACTTGTGTATGGGTTACATGTATATAGGCTACATGTATGCAAGCTACATGTACATAGGATATATGTATATATCTAGGCTATACATAACACATAATATACTATGCTTTTACTATGCTATGTGTTTTTACTGCTTGAAGAAACCGTGTACTTTAGTATTTTATTTATAAAAGCAGGGTGTTAGCCAGCCCTTAGAGATGATGTTATCAGTCATCTTCCCAATTGAAAATTGCACTGAGAGTTTGATTGATTTAATGTTTTCAGTCCAATTTCCCCGATTTTTTCTCAATTTGATGGAAAATGTTATCTTCCCAAAAATCCTAGCTAGCACCCTGAAAAGTTATACATAAATTATCTAATGAGGTGGTTTCTATCATTTGTTGCTAAATTTAGAAATAAAGAAACACTAGACAATAAAAGAATGCAGAGAAGAATATATTTTTTTGCAAGTTCATCATCGTAATACCAGTGTTCGAAATAAGAACAAATAGTTAATGCGGAGGAGTAAATCCTTCCTCTACAGTGATTATTTGCTCTTATTTCAAACATTGAATACCCTTCTTTGTTAAACAGTGCATAGAAACAAATCTTGTATTGGTCTTCAGTTGTAGCTATTTTCAATAAGTATAAAAGATATTGTGTCAATTCACAATAGAGAAATAAAAATCTAACCTTTTTGCTGATTCCGCATGTTTGTTAGCTTCCCATTTTGACTTCAATATCTCTACTTCACCACCAAGATTACTAACATTCCCATCTTCAAACAACATCACTCCTTTTACTAATGGTACCTTACCATTCAAACAAATTTTCATTCCAGGAATCATTTTTGCATTCAAACAAGCTACTGGTTTAAATTCAATACCAACACAGCTAGTAAAACCATCCGTTAAGTTAAACTTTAACATACGGGGTGCACCTTGTGATTCTTGATTAGCAATAGGTGCTGATAAGTTTCGCAACTTCTGTATCTGCAATACCACTGGTCCAACAATATTATCTAATTGACCCGAACTAAATGATTCAGGCAACTTCTTACGGCCTATCTTACGTAGGTCGTTAGCCAATGCAACTTTGATAATGTCACTTGCTAAAGGATTTTCCTTTGTACATAATTCTCTGCAAAATTGTAAGCCATCATCGGATATACTCCAGCCCTTATTGGTCAATTGAGTATCCATAGTAGCAAATTAATTACTTTGCATAAGTTATATGCTAAAAACAAATGATCAGACTACAGAACAATGTACAAAGGTATGGTAATGAAAGTAACCCACGTGTTATTCTTATATATTTTAGATACTAATAATAATAATAGATTGGTCGTATATATATAAACTAGTTAATTTTATTGGCGACAATGAAAGTTAAACCTAAGCACATGAATATGATTTGCATACACACATTACACAGTGTTTGAAATATGATTTGCATACATACATTATAAAGTGCTTGAAATATGTCTTTATTAAAGATGATAGAGTTTCAGGTCAATTAAAAAATTGGAAAACTTTTATCAAGACATAATTACATTAAATCACTGTGGAGGAGAGCAGTGAAATTTCATATCATAGCTCGAAGCAATTTTTTTAGTTTAAAACCCAAGAATCTTACAAAAGATATTTTTAGCACCATGTGAATTTCGATGGTCTCCATTCATGTTCATATATCCTACAACTATTTCTAATGTGTTGTGTCTAGGTATATACTGTATATACCTCGAAGAAAAAAGTAAAAAAAGGTACCCTCATCGCCTTTTTTCAATTTTGTGAAACTCTGTCCAAATCTCACCCAACATTATGTATCATTGGAATGATAATTTTTTCACTTTTTATTTGCTTTTCACCCTATTTAAAAAATATTATTGGCTTTTTGAGATATTTACCAATTTGTAATGGCATGGGCCCGGTTTTTGTATGTATTCACATTGCAATTTATATGTTTTGAACTTTGTTCAACAAAATGGTCGACTCCATTCAGGTTTTCTTGGTGTTGGATCTATCATGTTGGTTCTTGCCCTTGTTATTGCCATTCCAAAATTGCCATCTTTGTTTTCGATATGGGAATTCAGTTCCATTTCATCGCGTTTTTCCCCCGATAAGAGTCTTTTGTTTTACATCGCATTGGAAAGATAATTTGTTCACCTTCATTTGCTTTTTATCCCATTTAAAAATATTATTTACGTTTTGAGATAATTATTAATTTGTAATGAAAATGGGTCAGGTCCGCGCCTGAAACAGCAGTGATCGGGCGGCGGTGACACAAATATTAATAACTGATTGATAGTTTCTTTGCATGGTCTACCTCCCTCCTCAATCAAAATAAGCCCTTGTTTGCCTACAACCTTTAAAAACCTTATCTACTTATGCACTTCGGGTCACAAATCTCCCATATACTATTCACCTGTTCACACAATTGGGAGCCAGCAGGAACTATAAGCATAAAATCTTTCATCTATAAAATATTTCTTAATTTGCCACATTCTTTAGCGGCATCAAATCTGTAACTACCCACCCACTTCCAGCATATGTTCGATAAGCATGTGGCAAGATGAGTATAGATGGCTCCCCTCCAATAATAAGCAAGAAGAGGGTACCGTTCCGTTTACAGCACAAAACCACACACGCAGAAAAATACAACAGGCAGAAAGGGAAACTTGCACTATTCAGAAATTATCTAAAACTGAAGCGCAGTATGGCCACAGAAGCGCAGTATGGCCTAGACTTCCAGTTGTTCTTCTAGCCTTTGGCCCGTTGGCAGTTGAAAACCATAACTGGTACCTAGCACAAGGAAAAAAATCTAAAAAACAATATTGGAAAGTACTTAAATAACCACATGTTATTTATATATTTAACAATGTTGTTATCGAGGGACACTTCCATTGTGGGCAAATAGATATATAACCATGTGGCTTTAAATTGAAATTACCATTGGTAATTATGAAGATCACACGGTTTAAAAGTACAAATGACCACATAGGTTTTAATCATTTTACCTTTACCTACAATATTGTCAAAAACATTGATGACATGGTTGTGAATTACAAAGCTATATTGTCAAAAACCCGATTGACATGATGTTTAATTACGCGACCTAGTAGTCAAAAAGCTATATGACAAGATGGTTTATTACGCGGCCATGTCGTCAAAAACCTATATGACAAGATGGTTTATTACGCGGCCATATTGTTATGAACCTTAATGACATAGTGGTTAATTAAACGACTATATGGTCAAAAAGCCGAATGACATGGTGGTTAATTAAACGACTATATGGTCAAAAAGCCGAATGACATGGTGGTTAATTAAACAACTATATGGTCAAAAAGCCGAATGACATGGTGGTTAATTAAACGACTATATGGTCAAAAAGCCGAATGACAACCATTTCAATTGCATGACCACATGGCAAAAAGCCTGAATAACATGGTGGTTAATGACATGGCCATGTTGTTAAAAACCCGATTGACATGGTTGTCAATTTGAATGATCATATTGGCTGAATAACACGGTGGTTAATTAGACGACCATATTGTACAGTAATACATATTTAACTATTAATGGAAATAATTTATCTTTCAGTTTTAAATAGAACATATATTACAACTAGTGTATGACAGATGAATAAATAGTTTCTGTTTTATCAATAAAATAGCAATAAAAATATATCATACATATACTGAGGCAAGTATAACTAATAAATAGTTTCTGTTTTATCAATAAAATAACAATAAAAATATATCATACATATACTGAGGCAAGTATAACTAATAAGGGTCCATTCTTTTCAGTCACTCCAAACACTCCGAGTGTTTGGAGTGCTCTAGATTCCATTCTTTTCAAGCATAATTAGAGTGAATGGAGTGATTGTTGAACACTCTCAACACTCTACCTCTTGAAGTGGTGTACTCAGAGTGAAACGAGTGAAAAGAGTGCTCATTACCTCAACTTTTGCTTGCAAACAACGATTCCGCCATTCTTTTCATTTTCAAAACACTCCAAACACTCCAAATATGCCGCGGTCAGGTTTTCTATCAGAATTTTTAAAAGAGCTGCAATGTTTTTGTCGGGTAAGTCTGACCGCCACTCGATAATGAATTTTTAAACCAATCAAAATTGTACAGTAGCCATGTTTGTTTATCATCCGGCATTAGTCGTGGTCACCTCTAAACGCATAGTTACGCTTTAGAATGCTTTTGATATTATCTTAAAGAGTTCAACCACAGAAAAACATAAAAATTCATGCTTTTTGTTACATCGAAACACTCCAGAATCACTCGAGCGCTATTCTTTCAGCTCCGCTGGAGTGTTTTGATCGTTTGGAGTGTTTGGAGTGGTAAAGTGTGTTTGGAGTGACTGAAAAGAATGGACCCTAAATAGTTTCTGTTTTATCAATAAAATAACAATAAAAATATATCATACATAAATTGAGGCGAGTACAACTTCCAGATATTACTTGGATAGGGTGTTCTTTCTTGTGATGCCGGACAGTTATATTCAGGTTGTATCATACATGATACAACCTGAACATAACTGCCAGGCATCACATTTGAGGTGTTTATTAAAACCATATGCAAGAAAGAACACTCCTATCCAAGTAATATCTGGCAGTTATACTTGCCTCGATATATGTAGAAATAAAAACAGAAGCTTTTCTAATAAAATAGTACGTTCTTATACGTGGGTCTATTTCTTTCATTAATCCGAACTAGAAAACTGACAAATTCATTATCACAAGACAGTAAGAATTGTTCAAGTTTGATTAGGATTGATGAAAGAAATATACCCTATGTATTTCTCTCTTTGTCTATGTGCGTATGTATTTATAAGCACTAATATATACATACATATGGTACAATCATAAACCTACTTGTTTATTGAAGAATAATCACGGTACTCTTCTGTGCCTAAAGAAAAGTTATTCGAAAAAATATGGCACCCTTGCGGAATCCACCCCTCGCCCAAATAGGGTTAGAGGAAGAAACATACTCGGAAGAAAAAATGAATACGAATTTGCCCCAAATTCACATTCATTAGTTCTACATTTTCAAGATCTTCAAGCGCTTCACTTGATTTTTTTATTTACATTACGAAAAACAGTATATATTTTTAAACAAATTTAGTACCAAATCTGTTTTAATAACTGATTCGCAAAACCAAGAAAAATCGTATTCTTTAAGTCCGTATTTTTTTTCTTCCGCAAATACTTTCTTCCCTTAAGATTGTGGTAATTTGAGTATCAATGCTGCAAATTTACCATTAAACTGCATGTGTACATAACATGCTACT
>JAULBZ010000912.1:0-25555 GCA_032360805.1 Neoturris breviconis | reverse complement strand
TGGGCCACTGATCATGGTTCACAGACTCCATTTTAAAATACCTTTCGATCAATAGCAACAACAGGTGAAAATTGTGATTTTATTTTTTGACCGTAAATCCATAGTCACAAGAAAGAGACTATGATCTAGAAAGAGAAAGAGACTATGATCTTGTGACTATGATAATTTACATCATCGCTCATGTGACAATGGGGTAAAATCGCTTGAGGCAACCTCGTTCCCAGGGCTTCTTGCCTTTTCGAAACACGAGAGCGTAGAGAGAAGAAGCCCTGGGAACGAGGTTGAAATATTTCTAACTTGATACGTGTAAAAACATACGGGAATAAAGAGTAAGTTTTGATCAACCTCGTTCCCAGGGCTTCTTTCCGCTTTTTGAAGGCAGGACGGCGCGAAAAGCGGAAAGAAGCCCTGGGGAACGAGGTTGAGTTTTGATAAAATTAAAAAAAAATTATTAAAAAAAAAAATCGGCCGGTCGGATGGTCGGTTTTTACTGGGGTTGGTCGGTGGTCGGTTCAACTGGTCAGTTGGTCGGTGGTCGGTGGTCGGTTGCGTCGGTGGTTTTGGAATATGCCCATTCACTTAACACTTAAATTATCTAGCAGATGATTTGTTATCTTATAGATAATTTATCTTACATAAAAACATGCAAGGTGTAACAAGTAACTGTTGGTCATCACTTTGGAGGAAAACATTTTCTTAGAAAAATCTCTGATCCACAGTGATGACCGACAGTCATTTTAACCCATGTTGTGTTGTGCTTAAAATATATCCAAGGTCACCTAAGAGGTACGTAAACGCTCCGAAATGTTAACTAGAAAGGAGAAAATACGAAATTTAAAATGCGAGCCGTGTGTTACAAAGCCGTGTTATTTAAAAATTGACCACATTTCGTAAAATTATTTTGCATTTACAGTGGTCGAAATAAGAGCAAATATTCACTGAGAAAAGACAACCTCGTTCCCAGGGCTAGAAAAGAATGTTGAAGCTCGTTCCCAGTCCCATGTTCAAAAATCACCTTCTCTAATTCATAGCATTTATTATTAAATGACAAAATGCAAAATAAATTATTGCGAATTGTGATCAATTGTATTACGAGATTTTTATTCCTAACCAAGTAACTGCCAGCTTCATAAGAAAATTTTCTCATTAGTGAATTAATTTACCAAAAACTACTGATGGAGTGTGTCTTCTTCGAACCGGAAGTATATACCACAAGGAACTTATATCAAATGAAAAACATTATATTATTACTTTCCGCTTTTATAGTTAAGCCAGTGCCATAGAGCCGGAAGGTTTAGAAGGTGAATGTATGTCATGTATGTATCATATATGTAGGGTCCCTGATAATGAAAGAGGTCCATATGCCGATGCCAGTCAAGCTTTTTCTAAATTCTAAGTAAATTTGAGTCTTCAGCTGATGTGTATTTATTATGGTTTTATTATTTCTAAGACGGGGGTATGTAAGTTGGTCTAAAGTTGCTTCGTTGGATTTAAATATAAAAAATAAATAATAACTAACTGTGTTTTAAAAAATAAGGCAAATTTAATTTTTTTTTTATGTTATTATTTTTTATTAAAGGCTATAAAGATTGTACATGAATATAGGTTTTACTATTTATCAGCGAGTGTTCCTCCGTCAATAATTTTGTTCATCAAATGCAAAGGACGAGCGCGCGCAGTAAAAAAAATGGCGGCGTGGATGGACAGATGTAGGGAAGGAGGAAGCGATGTTTTTAGCGATATTTACCTGTTTATAACGTTTACAACCCTTCTTTATAACGTTTTCTTGAAGAGTTTCATATTTTTATTGATCTGTGTGTAAATGGGATATGAAAGGGATAAGAGTGTGGCTGGATCATGATGGAGCTCCTCAAATTTTCTACTATTTCATAAGATGCCTATTGCTAATAGTTTATTCCAACTCTAGTGGGAAGCAAGTGAATGTAACTAGGTAATGCACCATTTACCACATTGTTTGTGCGGTGTGGTCTGCAAAAATACATTTGGTTTGCAGTTGACTGCCACTCTGCACTCACGCACGCTCGTGCCAGAAAAGGTTAGCCTTTTAATCTCCCTGTTGTCCCTGTTATACTGTTAGTTTTGGTAAGAATTCTATAATTAGAGTTAATTCCATATTCCTGGGAATAAGTTAGAGAAACTTGTCACTATTAGATGGAAGCCATATCCATACATACTCCATGTATTTGTACGAGGATGCCAACGGGCCCCGAGAGAAAAGACTCGGAATTTTAGCACGACTCTCTAAATATTTTCCAGGACTTTTTCAGAATTAAATTTTTAACTTTGTATAAACCTGATATTTTGTCCGGGTCATATCCGAGCTATATTTTCAGGACACTGGGTGTCTAATTTTTAATTATCAACTAAAATAATTCATCAGTACGAAGGTGCCAACATCCTGAAAATGTTTTTTGATCCCATCACATCAATGTTTGTTGCTGCGGTGTATTTTTAATGTTTAGATTGCATTTTCACATCGATGGTTGTGTCAATATTGTCAGCAATACACGTCAAGTCTGTGGAATAAACATGCGTCAAAGGCAACCTCGTTTTCAGAGCTTCTTGCCTTTTCGAAATAAATTCCGTGTTTCGAAAAGGCAAGAAGCCCTGGAAACGAGGTCAAAGGTTCACAAATCGAAAAAGTCAAGAAGCCCCGGGTCCAAGAATGACTATCTTCTTTCAATTTTCGCACCCAACCTCGCTCCCAGTGCTTCTTCTCTCTTTACAGATGTCAGGAGAGAAGAAGCCGTGGGAACAAGGTTGTTTTCGCCGTTTTAATTTTTATGCATTTAAGGTGCGCGAAAATTAAAAGGATTATATTTGCACATTAAAAGCGAAAAACAGGCGAATAGAGCAAAAACCGGAAGGAAAAATGGGCGTGCGAAAAATTAGAGGTGTGATATAACGAAGGGCGCGAACAATAGAAGGTATTAAATTTTGCGGGAACAAAATTTTTCGATCTCTAAACTTTTCGAAAGTCGCGGTTATTAAATTTCGCAAGTCGATAAAAAGAGCTATATTTTGTGGGTTTCGCAAAACTTCAAAAATTAAACCTGCAAAACGCGAAAATCAGGCGCTCTGAGAAATGAAAAGGCCTTCGGAGGATAGTGCAACCTTGTTCCCAGGGCTTATTGCCTTTTCAAACACGAAAGAGCCGCTCTTCTGTGTTCGAAAAAGCAAGAAGCCCTGGGAACGAGGTTAAGGATAGTGCAAAGCGCTTCCTGTACGGAATTTACTCAATTCTAATTTCCCGACTTACATAGTTCTGTTTCTGCTTACGACTGACCTGGTGGTGCCGCTTGGAAAATCTACCAAGTTAGAATTTCGAGTTAGAACTCTAACAAAAAGTCTACAAACTTGCCATAAAATGTTCCAATATGTTCACAACAAATATGGTAGCGCATGAAGCGAGTGTTTACGCCTAAATAGTCTTTCGTAGGCGCATTCGGTAATAGTGATTCAACGGGATTTTAGCCCGGTTTACATTACCCCATAAATAAGGTTCGATTAGCATGGGTTGCAAAAAAGTCAGCATTATATAACTTTAGCAGTAGAAAATTTAGTCACGAAGGAAAATTTAGTCACTTTTTAAATACGACAAATGCGTTTATTAAAAATAATACATCGGTAAAAATGCTTGGTTTTCCTATCAGAATAATCAAATAAAAACTAGTGCTTAAGAGAAAGCTGTACATTGGCTCAAACAAAAATGCTGGCAAAGCAAATAAGTGAAGCTTTTTCTCTCGCTAAATTCCTGTGTGACGTTTTAAGTTCTAATTTCTGAGAAATTTCTACTCCAGTCTAGAGCCGACAGTGCGAAGGGTTGTGACGAAAGTAGCTTGAACGAATCAGAGGCTCTGTTTTGAGGAACCAGGAATCCTTGCGCACGAAGAACCGTTCAATAAAAGAAATAGGAATGGCTATACAATCAAATGTAAAACTTACGAACTTTAGAAAAAATACGTATTCCGAAGCAATTCCCCGGGCAACATCCGGCAATGTTCCGGGCCTTATTGCAAATTAAATTGACATACTTCGGAAGATCCGTTATGACCCGGAAAAAATGCGGAAATTTCCGAGGCGTTGGTACCCTTGTGTTATTATTGCACGCCTCATGACACGTCAATTCGACGCTAACATACCCCCTCCCTACTTGTAACGTCAACCATGGCACAGGAAAGTTTTCAAATAGTAGCTAGTAAAATGCAGCCTCTGTCCATCGCTACTTTATCCGCCATTTTTATTTTATGATCGATTCTTTAATCAGGGAGTAAACTAATATATAAACTTGTGGAGAGCATCTCATACTCAACTTGCCACGCTTATCGGCAATTTACCGATAAGACAGTAAGAGTACACCTACCCGCTATGCTTTTGAAAGTTCCAAACAACTCTTCACTCGATAACCCAAGTTGAAATGTTCCTATGCGTTCCCATAATTCATGGAAATTTACATTTACACACAAAAAACAACCACAGTCGTGAGTTAGGGGTTCCTGCCAAAAAAAGTTGTATGACATTACGGAAAGCTTACGTGGAATGCCCCCTAGAGATTTCTAACCACCCCCACCGTTTCTCTGAAACCGTCACGTCACGCAAAGGTGTTATGTCCATATTTGTATTAGGGTGATTCCGTGGCAGAAAAACTCTGTCCCTGGACAAGTACCAGCAGGTGAGTGGTTGACCGCTCCTGGTGCATGGATTGCGGCACTCCTAGGTGCCTACCTAGGGGTTCCAATTTAAAAAGTGGTGTGATGTGATTGAAAGCTTATGTGGAATGCCCCTTTTTGCACTTGTATCATTTTGTCACGATATTAACGCCAGCTGTATTTACCCCCTAAACGTCGAATCGACGTTAGTCGTGGCAACATGAGTATGGATGGCTCTCCTTACTTTGATCTTAAAAGTGATCTGAAGAAGAATTATTACCTCCTAAATAATCATGTTCTGTTAACAGAGTTTGCCTTATTATCACAGGGTACATTTTCTTGCGGCTACATATTTGTGCTGTCTTGTGTATCTTGTGTCGTTTATTGTATTCGTCTAAGAGGGTGGCCATATCCTCATCTTAGCTTTATGTCCTTCGGTATGGTCTTTCTTCAAGATTGGTTTTTTGTTGATAAATAAATAAAATCTTATCTTATCTAAATCTTATCTTTATGACAGATTTTTCAATTTTAATAATTATGTTGAAGTAGATGGGAAAAGCAAAAAAGTAGTTTTATTATTGTGATTTTCCTTTGCTGATTTTTTCACATTTTTTATTTGGAAATTAGCTTAAAAACATGGATAATTACTTTTAGTCTATCCACAAAAAACTTTCTTCATTGCCTTGTACATTTATCCAATGATCTGATGGAGGGATTTTTACACATTGCTCCCGGTTTTCTTGACCGAAGCTATGCTAAAAAATAACTCCTCCATAGTGATTTTTGTTCTTATTTAGAACACTGTGCTCCGTCAATAACTATTTTTTAGCTATTGTCACAAGATCTCAAATGCTTTAAATTTCTGAATAAATTATCTGACTCCTTGGATAGTGATGTAAGTGCTGTTCCTTTATTTTAAATAATATTATGTTTTAGCAATAAATAAATAAATAAATGGGTGATTACAGAGATAGTCGTAGTTCCAGAGATTATGGTGGGTACCGCAGCAGTGACCATCGTAGCAGTGACCATCGTAGCAGTGACTATCGCAGCAGTGACCATAACAGTAGCAGCAGAGATGAGCCGTCAAGAGCACCTCTTCCCACTAAAAGTATGATGGGAAGCCGTATATATGTTGGTAAGCTACCACAAGATGTACGGGAAAGAGAAGTTGAAAAAGCCTTTGCAAAATATGGTAAAATCAAGGATGTTACTTTGAAGGGAAATTACTGCTTTATAGTAAGTAGTGATTTTATTATTACCACAGTGGTCGAAATAATCACTGTGGGGAAGAGATTTTTTAGCTTAGCTTCAGACTTTGTAGCCTGAACCTATACTCAAAAATCACGTCTCCATTTAGCCCTTATTTAGATCACTGTGTACATATACAACGAAAAACATGCTGTTAGTTTACATAGAGTAATCAGATTATCGATTCACATATGAAATTTGTTTGATTGAAGTTTTTGCTAATTAAAAAACAAGGCTGTTATGAATGCCATAACTTCACTCCTTTGGGTCAAAAAATAATAATCAATAAATCAACAGGGAGTTGGGATCATTAAATAAAGCCCCTGGGAGAGTTTGCATTTTAATATGTTCTATCAACAGTACACAATATGCAAATGCTAAACAATGTTGCTCTTTAGCATAACTTATAAACAAGCCCTTTTAACTTCTTATAAGTTGTTAATTAATCTGTATTCCTTAAGCCATTGTTTGAAATAGAGCAAATGATCACCGTGGAGGAGATCAGAATTATTAATCATTTCACATTAGTTCATGAACTGTGTTACTTGAAAAACTCGACTGACTGTTTGAAACAGCGGTATGGAGATGATTTAATTCCAAAACCAGCCACCAATCCTGCAGAACTCAGTAGCTTACTCGGTACAGTGGTGTACTAGTGTTAAAAAGGTTGTGAGTTTGAATCTTGCCTCTGCCCTTTTACTGGTTTACTGGCATTCTAAGGATCTATGCATTTTAGCGTTGGCATTATCAATGGTAAGTCCCTGATAATGGTGCAACTATATGTATTGAAACATAGTGTCCTTATTTCCGCCTTGACACCATGATTACATTTCATGTTCCTTTACCAGCAGTGATTTATGTGTAATAATACGTAATTAGTGTCAAAATGTCCAGTGGTTAAAATAAATAACCGCTATGCAGGAGAGATTTTTAGCATAGCTTCAGGCTAAAAAGTCACTCCTCCACAGTGATTATTTGCTCTTATTTCAATTGTGGGCACTTGTTTTTATTTTAGCAATATGAAAGTGCGCATGATGCAAAAGATGCTGTGTATGAGATGAATGAAAGAACAATTTTTGGAGAAAGGTATCATTCTGATTAATTATTATGTATTTCGGGTGTTAAAATAACTGCTAGTCAAATTGCTAAATTGGCTGAAAATAAAAATCTCTCCTCTACAGTGATGACTGATAGTTATTAACCCTATTTTTCTGAAGGGTATTTTGGTAGCATATTTTAATGGTGCAGGGTGGTGGAGGGCAAGGACAAATAAGACTCCTGAACTATTAATATTGGAGCAATGGAACTTGGCATGATTATAACCCAGCAAAAGATATTTACAAAAATGACGCTAATTTTTCTGCTGACATCAGTATTTTTAGCTATGACATCAGAATAATTAGGTGCTCGATCTTGAAACACACAAAAAAAGACTTGAAATGCTTTCAACTTTCTGTTGATTGATTCTGAGAGGTAAAACATAGCTCTCTAACAGAGTCTTAGGATTAGTATCTATCTAGCCACTCTAAAATATTTACTACGAAGATTCTACTTGTGAAAATAAATCGGTGTTCAAAATTTCAAGTACCTTATTATAAACAGCATATATTATATTTTTTTATATTTCAAATCTTTTGGTGGGAAATACTAGGAATTTTAGATGTAGCATTAGAAAATGGCTAATATTGGAAAAAGGGATTGAAAAATCGACCTGAAATCTGGCTCACTAACTAACGTAAATTTTTCAAGACGCTATGTAAATCAATTAGATTAAAAGGTTGGGATTAATCCTGGCACTTATTTGTTGCACGAATATATTCTTAAAGAAAATCTGAAAGGGAGTCAATTCCTAAAAAGGCTTAAATGTACCTTAAATAAATTTTATGTAATTTTTAGGGTTCAAGTTGAACATGCTAGAACTCCAAAAGAATTTGGATTCAGAGCTCCATATAGAGGTGGTTATAGAGGTGGCAGTAGTTACGGTTATAGTAGTCGTGGATATCAAGGTGGTGGTGGTGGTGGTGGAAACAGATATGGTGGTGGCTATAATAGTGGTGGTTCCAGGTATGTGTTATTGTGCCTGTTGGTTTTGTATGGTTTTATACTACTTTTTAGCCTGCTATACAAAGTGGCACCGGTAGCCAGCTTTTTTATTAAATCATATCAAGCAGTTAATCTTTTGCTTAACTGCTATAGTCTTGAAATTAGTTCCCAGCAGTGTTCAAAGTAAGAGCAAATAATCCTGTGGAGGAGTAATATTTACATCAGCCTACTCAAAAATCCATCTTCTAGGTTGATTATTTACTTTTCTTCTGAATACTGCCCAGTATTCATGACAACATCATTTGTCTATGTTATATGAGACTTACATGTGTGAATGTTTATAACCTGAAAAATTGCTCCTCCTCCACATAATTTGTTCTTATTTTGAGCGTTGTAAGTAGGTTGAAAGGTATGAGAATATTAAATATAGAACTTCTCAAATTTAGAGGTAGCTATCACCAAAATAGTTACAATCGTAGAAAATCTCCTCCTGTCAGAAGTGATTACAGATTGGCTGTTACAAACTTGTCTACGCGCTGTGATGGTCATGTAAGTAGAATAATCACTGTTACACAGTTCAATATTAGAGCACTGTGGAGGAGGAATTTTTTAGCGTAGCTTTACGCTATGTAGCATGCTGAAGCTATGCCCAAAATCACTCCTCCACAGTTTTTATTTGATCTTTGAACACTGATAATCGCTTTTATTTTAAATTCTTATGTTTCTGTTGTTGTAAATTTACCTATGGTATTTCTTGTTGCAGTTTTCAGGAGTCAGTATTTCTGATCCCAAGTTTTGAATGGATTAGTTTTTTTTTTCAATTGATAGTTCTTAAATTTGTTAAAAATGTATCAGCTTGTACATGTATTTGTATACATGAATGTTGATCATTTGAATAATAGAGTATTATTTTGTCTCGATTTTCCTTTTTGTACACAGGAGTTAAAATAAATGCTGGTGATAACTTTCACTTCTCCATTGTGATGATCTACAGTTATTATAACCCCTGTTGATACGTTTCTCTGACAGACATGTCATGGTCATAGAATAACTGGTTTATTTTTGCCTATGGTGACCCTATTGGGTTATTTTACTTTGCTTGTTTTTGGGGAATAATTCATCGCCACCACTTATTTCATCCGTCTTTCCTTTACAGATCGTATTTTAACTTATACCTGTCGAATATACGTTCGCTCGATAAAAATGCGATCTGACGAGACCGTCCCAAGGTTAAGAAAATCGTCATTCCCTTGGCAATGTAGAGTGTCGTATAATGTCGAAGTTGTCGATTACGTTATGTCGATTTCGAAAGGGCGATTTAAAAAAATGGTATTCAGACGAGCTCTAAACGAAAGGGTGTAAGGCTACTAGAATGTTCGATCGATTATTTATCGTTAAATTAAATGAAATAATGACGAAAGCGTACCACATCCTGGTGTTCACAAAAGGACGAGAAAGAGTAACAAGTGTATGTAGATGTTCAGAATATTTAATACTTCTCATATAGAACCAAGAAAGGTAATATAATATATTCAGAAACTCTTTGCTTTAGCTCAAAGACACTTGAAGTTGGTAAATTCCAGATAAAGCAACTGTATAAATGTTTTCGCATGTATACAGTACTTAATAAATATTACCCCATACTAGTGCAGTTTCTGTTTCATTAGGATTTGAAAGCTGTTATGGAAAAAGCAGGAGAAGTTGTGTTTTCAGATGCTCATAAGAGAAGAGTTGGAGAAGGGTTAGTCGGATTATGCTTTTATTCATAAGTGTCACATTTTAAACATTTGCATTATTTTAAAGAAAGATAGAACTATTTAGTATGCTTTATTCTGTTAGATAACTGTTGTTATATTTATATATATATAACTGTTGGAAACTCAAAAACACCCCTCCACAGGTTATGTCTGGCAGTTATATTCAGGTTTGTATACAACGTTGGTCATATGCATCTAAAAAAGCAGGTTGAATTGCATTGGCATTCTCACAAGCAGTTCAAAACATATATAGCTCTCCGAAAATCTTTCTCATCATGTGATCACATGTACTTCTTTTTGTTTTCATGCACTCATACTTCATATGTTGGGTAATTGGACAGTGGGAAAATGACGAGAACTATGTGTGGTAGTAAATTAATATTTCTTACTCTTCTTCAGGGTGGTTGAATTTGTCTCAAGGAAAGATATGGAAAGAGCATTAAAAAAACTTGATGGATTAGAGATAAATGGCAAACCCATTAAATTGGAAATAGTATGTTCATATATGTTACTGTGTCGAAACTCCAATTTAGTTTAATAAATATAAACATAAAGTAAACCAATGCCTTCCAATCCTCAAAAAGGCTAGCAAGCCTGAAGCAATGCTCAAAAATCCCTCCTCTACAGTGATTATTTCCTCTTGTTTCGAACACTTGGGAAAATATTTTATGAAAAGGTCTATTCTTTACTCCAAAATTGACTATCAAAGAAAAATGTAAGATGCATCATTGCTGATGATCACTCATAACACAAATAACACGCATGTGGGACCTTTATAATCTAGGTGATCAATGTGTTGGAAGGGTTAAAATAACTACCGGTCGTCACTGGAAGAGAAATTTTTCTGAAAATTTTTAGCTAATTTGGTTGAAAATATTCTGAATAATCTCCTCCACAGTAAGAACCGGCAGTTATTTTAACGCCTGAATGTGTGTGAATGTTCCATGCAAATATGAATGCAGAGGAGATATGTTATCTTCATAACGTAAATTATTTCTGCAAATCCACTAAAAGCCTGTGGATTGACCAATATAACGGCTACCAGTTGAATTCCTGGCTTGATATGTTATTTTTTATTTATTGTTAGGAAGAAGTACGTAAACCTCGACGTTCAAGATCACAATCAGGGTCACATTCCAGATCAAAGTCCAAATCACAGTCAGGTTCGCCAGACAGGTATAATAATTTGGTCAAAATTTGTAGGTACTTCTAAATTGTGTTGGTTTGGCCTCATTGGAATTTAGAATGGATTTAACCATAATTTACACGAGGCAAAAAAAAGGCAGGGGGCGGGCAAAAATGCCCTACCTGGGAGATTTTTGTCCGTAATCTTCAAACAGCTAGCCAAATTTTAACCTAGTTAAAATTTTAAGGCATCATCTTATAATTTAGTTTGGTTTGGAAAATCTATGGAAATTTTATTGCAGAAAGAAAGTAAACATGCCCTGATTTCGGTCTAGGGTGCAAAAAGGATAGGTGTTTTTTTTAATGCACGTTTTTCGCTTGTAATGCCCCAAATATCGGTTAATTTTGTATAAAAATTATTTTACTAACTATCATTTATTGCAAGAGCAATTTTTATGTCAAGAGGAAACTTAAGGAAATTCTTGATTTTTAAATAAAGAATGCTGATTTCGTGTTTTGGGAATTATTTTTTGTATACATTGAAAGTAAATAAACTAAGTTAGGGCAAATTTTGGACCTTTTGCCATATTTAGATCACCACCACTCTCTAAGGTTTTTTTAATAACTTTTTTTCGCTAACACTATTGAATTGAATCTTTTCCTATAATTCCATTTTACATCTTTCGGCAAAATATCTAAGCTATATCTAATGAAGAAGTCAAGATAAATGCTATATTTTGATATTTTTTCGTGAATGGGCACTTTAATGATTTTTTGCGGGTATTTAATTTCGCGAATTGCAAAGTTTTTCAAAATTGAAAACAGATTTTTAATCTGGAAAATCTTTGTATTCACGAGAAAATGATAACTAACAATACCTAAATCATGCTTCGTCTTGCATTTGAAACGCGAAAAATCTAAAGCTGTTCCTCTTGTCAAATTTAAAGACATTCGGACCATGTTTTTTACGAGAAATCAGCGAACTAATGACAAGGAAAACCCAATCGTGTTAGATTGATCAAAAATATTTATTAAACATAGAAAAAAGTTTCAAAAATAACACCTTGCTTGTGAGTTTTTGTTTCCCTAAGAACCTCTGTGCACATCTTTGTGAACACGTACAATGAAAATCAATTTTAAGATCTTTTGCGGGTATTCATTTTCGCGAAATCGCCAAAAACTAACGAAAAGGCCCATCCACAAATTAAATTTAATAACTCCAAAGTGTATCTAAAGCAAAGCGACATGAATAAAATTATCCGATTATACTAAAAATCTTCTCCCGTGTTTAATTGTAGGGGAGGTGTAATAACGCGCGTGGGGATCTTGTTGGGCGGGCTAGAGTACCAAACAAGAAGCATAAACGGGAATTTTAGCAACTTTTAAAAAGGGTGGATAATAAGTGAATATAATCATAGAAAGGGGGGTCATCGTAAATGGGATGGGGTGATGAACTGTCTAAAATACGAGGTGTCATAATAAATGAAAATGGGTGGTGTTTTTTCCCAAAATAGGAATTTACATCCCCCACAATTAGGCACTGGAGAATAAATAGATTTGTTGCCTTACTGTGTGAACAGGACCCTTCACTTATTTGCCTTCTTATTTAGAAAACGCAGACGATCACGATCAGCTTCTGGTTCGGCCTCTGGAGGAGAAGCATCTGATGTTGAGGAATCAAAGAAAGGCGATAGAAGTGATGATGAAGAATTCGAAGAAGCTGAAAGAAGTGTAAAACAGAAAAGAGAACGCCGAAGAAAAGAAGGAGGTTCTGATACAGAATCCGAAGCTGGTGGCTACGATGTGGTCGACGATGATGTAGAAGATCAAAATGAAGATGTTGCTATGGAAACAAACGAAAAAGAAAACAATGATGTCGATAAACCCGATGACGAAGAAGAGGAGACGGAAGAAGTTGTCGTTGAAGAAGAGATTGAAGAAGAAGTCGAAGTTGATGAAGAAGAATCAAACGAGGCCGTTTCACAACAAGAAGAAAGTCATCAGGTCGCAAAAGAAGAAGACGTTGAGAAAGATGAGAACCATGATGAAGAACCTAAGAAGAAAATACGTGGTGGCAGCAAAAAGTCGACTCCATCGGCACCACGTGCAACTCGTCGAAGTAGCAGACGTAGTGCTGGTAAAGCTTCCTCTCCTACTGAGAATGGTGACGAAGAAAATAACGAGTAACAGCGTGTTTAAACTATAGCAAGCTGTTTAACTGTGACAGGGTTTGCTGTATACATTTTTAAGCGCTGTGTGTTTATAACTTTCGAACTGGTTTTCGGAATGTTTTACCGAACGATGTTTATTCATACGCATAAACAGTTTTACGTTCAAGTACGCTTGCTTGGAAAAATGTACATAATACCATTCATGCAATGCGAGATCAAGAAAATGCTAATTACCATTATGCCAGAGAGTAAGAACAAGCCTCTTGGTTGCTGTTTAGATATCTTATCCAAGAAATCAACTTAAGGAAATTGTGGAAACGTTAATGTCATATTAGCGTCAAAATTACGCGATGTCATATTAGCGTCAAAATTACGTCGTTTTAACGTCGAAATGACGTTCGCATGCCAACTGGGTATAAATTAGTCATACTGATTTTTAGTTTCCTTTCTTTCAAAAAATTGAAGTGTCTTACAACGAGAATGATCAAATAGTGTACCACACCCCAGTTTAAAAAATACAAATGTAAATGTTGGTAGATATTATTTGTGGTCGATACAGGAGTAAATACTTTATGTGGAGGAGGGGATTTTTGAGCATGAATTAAGGCTTTGTTTTGATCGAAAATCACTCCTTCGCATTGATTATTTGCTCTTATTTCGACACTGTTATTATTCTGTGAAGATGCTTTTTATGTATTTCATTTTTTTTAAAGGAAAATGTCGTTGTCGATTTTTAAGAAAATAAATTATGCCATAGGTTGTAACATCTGCTACTATTGATATTATTTGGAGTGTTTATTCCTCTCTCTCTCTATTTCTCAATGATGAAAAGTACAAATGAAACAAAAAGCCATGCTTTTGGCATTTGCAACCGAATTATTGCTGTCTCGGTAGGCAAAGACTTGTTCAAAGTCAGCGGTAACGACGCTATAACAACCACGTTCAACGTTGTTCTCGTGTCTTTGCTGAGGACTTTGAGTAAGTTTTTGCGAACTGGGATATCCTTAAATTAACTTTGGTTTATTACACAAGCAACTATATAGGTGGATTTCCTAGTATTTTCTGCGAAGTAGTTTGATACTGCGAATGCGCTGGGATTTCTCTTGGAAAAACCCCGCTTTTCACCATGATGGGCATAAACTTTCGTGCAAATTTATTTTTGCGGTTTTAGGCCAAATCCGCGAAAATTGATGTTTTATTTATACATTTTAAAACAATCATTTTCTGGGATGGAGTCGACACCTAGTGCGCGAAAACTTGTTCAAAGTCCGCAGTAAAAACGCTAGAACGACGTTATTCTAGCGTCGCTAATGCGAACTTTAAACAAGTTTTTGCCCCCTGAATAATTCATCAAGACAATAATTAATCAAGTAAATATTGGGAGGTCCGTAAGATTAACATCGTTACGAAAACTCTTATTAATTCTTGCATAATTTGTATGCAGACATCAGGACTGATTATAATGAATAACTACCTCGTGTTTTCACTTGATTCATTTCAACAGAATAATACATTTGCAAAGATGGCAGCTGTCCGTATCTTTACATTAGATTCTTTGTAGATATTCATTATACGTGACCTGTATAAATATATTAAAGAGATAAGAAGACGTTTGCCGTATGCCGTCTTATTGAAAGTTGCAATGTTTAATATGCAAGTAAATACATCCAAACTTAACTACAAGCGATCGTTCGTAAATGGTGGAATCTTTCGTAAATGGCATGTATGGGCAAATCGTCTTTGCAACCTTGAGGTTAATCTCTTCGTATTGTAAATAATGTTTCCAAACTATACTGTATATCTCCGCGTATAAACTTTATTTAGGTCAGTGAGCAAAAACTTGTTCAAAGTCTGCAGTAAAGACGCTAGAACAACTTTTTCAATGTTGTTCTAGCGTCTTTGCTTGCGGGCTTTGAACAGGTTTTTGCCCACTAGGCCATAGATCAGCAGAAAAACAATATAACCACGTGGAGATTGACCAATGTACAAATAATCACTGCGGAGGAGAGGTTTTGCTGTATTGCTTCAAGCTAGAAAGTCTGAAGCAATGCTCCAAAATCAAACCTCCACAGTAACTATTTGCTCTTATTTCAAACACTGTACAGTGTGTATCAGAAATAGTTATGTGTTGTGCGTGTATAGAACATAAAGGTATGGCTGGAAGGTTTATTTGCGAAAAAATAGGTATTGTATACTCTGTATACTGGGCAACGTTGTTTAACCTCGACGGAATTATGTATATCAGTAACCACGACAAATTTTTGATACTCCGTTAAAGGCTTCGAAATGTTAATGATTAACACTAGTTTAGCACTGATGTCACGAAAGCGCGCGTCGCCACACTTCATCAGGGATGGCTACGACTCGTAATTCATTCATTGCCCTTCCTTATCTTTTGGAAAATCATCAAAGTACTCTACCGTGCCTAATTGTAGGGGGTGCTGGAGTACCAACCAAAAAGCATAAACGGGAGGGATCTTAATAACGGGGGCTTGAATACCAACGGAAAAACGTAAACAAGGGGAATCTTAATAGAAGAAAATGAGTAAGCAACCACTAGCTGAACAATTAAGACACTATTTTAACTAAAACTTGTCGGAATTTTAAACAACTTATAAAGGAGGTGGGTAATAGCTAATTGCAATATAATCATCAAAGAGAGGGTCGTAATCAAAGAAGTGGGGTGAGATTCTATCCAAAATGCAATCAATAGAGAAGTGGGTGGTGTTTTCTTTCCAAAATAGGAATTTACCTCCTCCCACCCTCTAAAATTGGGCACGGGAGAGTAACCACTTAGAGTGTGTGCGTGTTTATAGAAGGTGGGTTATTATTACGTCGGTTTATGCTTTATTCTAACAAAGCTGGGGAGAGTTGTTCAAAGTCAGCAGTAAAGACGCTAGGGTAACGTCGAACGAACTGCTGACTTTGAACAAGGATTTGCCAACTGAGTAGAAAAGGAAACATCAGTTTAAACGTTTTGAATTTATGTGTAGCTGTATAACAAACAGCTGCTGATGCAAGAGCATCTAGTTTGGTTATTATTATAAAACAGAGACGTATAAACAATGTATGGCAATACACAGTCTGGATGCGGAGCTGTACGGACTCCGTATTCGGTAGTCTTTCATGCTGTCCTATGATTAAGCACTTTATATGATCCGGTTAATTGCCAAGTAGGCGGTCTAACTGTCCAACTAGAAGATTAAACAGCTTGCGATTATAACATTGAAAGCTAGCCAACTTTATTAGAAACGATAGTATGACCCTATAAACAGAAAAGCAACCTCAATCATTTGTATACCAATATCGTTTATAAACATTCACGGAATCACATGATACATTTTAAATAGGTTTGGTAAGTAGATGGTTAAATATATATTGAAAACATTGATGTAGTATAAAAGGTTGATTCTCACTAGGCAAAAAACTCGTTGCGATAGCCGAAAGACATTCCAATGGTATATATCGACGTCACGCGAATGTGTGACGTCAATTTCTACCAATGGGAAATGTCGTCTGTATTCTCAGCAAACTTTAGTGACCCCTGCCGGCACACGATTATTTTTATTGTTTATATTATATGCTTTGACATTTTAGCATGTTACTCTCCCGTGCCTAATTGTAGGGTCTGGAGTACCAACCAAAAACAAACGGAAGGGGTCATAGTAAAACAACTGACCAGTAAGCAACCATTTTTTTCTGCTAGCTGAGCAATTATAACACTATTACCATTACCATTACCTTTTTAATAAAAATTGTGGGAATTTTAAACAACTTATAAAAGGGGTGAGTAATAATTGTAATATGATCATATAAAAGGGAGGGTTGTAATAAAAGAGGAGGGGGTTGGGGTGAGGTTCTCTCCAAAATGCTTAAAAGAGAGGAGTCATAATAAATGGAAATGAGTGGTGTTTTATCCCCAAATTAGGCACGGGAGAGTACATGTATACAATCCATACGAATCACCATAATTGAATATTTCTTCCAAACTACTTTATTAAAAATAACCGAGGCAGGAACTTTACGCGATTCGTCACTTGTGATAGCTAACAAAGATAATTTCTTATTTAATCAAAGTTACTATGACTACCAAAATCTTAATCCCTTACGTACAAACGAATGGAGGAGTTTAGTCAAAACATACAAAAAGTTATGACAACAATTAAAGAATATAACGAAAGATAACTTGTCAGGTAGCTATAACGGAGCCCAGTGAGTAAAAACTTGTTCAAAATCCACACTAAACCCTTCGTTAGTATGGTGGGGTTACCCCGAAAATTTGTTAATTCATGAGAAGGTATTAGAAGATTCAGGGGAAAAGTCACAAAAGTATGATGCAGATTTTTAAAGTATGTAAGAAAATAATCTCCTGAATAATAATTTTTGCTATGTTACTTTCACAGCAAAATTTAAAAATTCAGGGGGTCCCCACCATACTAATGATGGGTTAAAGACTTGTTGTTCTAGCGTCTTTACTGAGGACTTTGAACATGTTTTTGTCCTCTAGGTGATGTGTATGGTAAACATTGATTTCCATAGGCGGAAAGTTCTGTGCGAAGCCAAAAGAAGACATTCCATTGGTCGGTAATTGACATCGCGCATCGTGTGAAGTCAAAGTCTACCAATGGAATGTCTTCGTTTGGAATTTAATAATAATTCACCGCCTAATATGGAAATAAACCTTTAATGTACGGTATAAAATCGTGAATATCTCAAGTGGTCATTTGGATCATACGTTGTATAATCGCTTAACATTATATAATTAATTGCTGAGATACTATCAAGGGCTTGTTAATAATCAACACTAATCAAAGCTAATTTAATTAGCGATTCCTCATAACATCCATTGTTAAATTTATCAATGTTTGATCGTACATTTGCGATGCCTCACTGTCTGCTAACTTGTCTGAGTTTGAATTTTATTAGTATACATATATGTAATAATAGTTTTCTCAGTTTTCTAACCTCAGTCTGAAAAAATGTATAATACACTTCTATACTTAAATAATTAAATATCGGCTTCAGTAGAATACGATACAGAAGTTACCCAAAAACCTGTTCAAAGTCCGCAGTAAGGACGCTAGAACACAACCCCTTTCCCAGGGCTTCTTCTCTCTTGACGTTTAACGCTTTTTTCTCTCCTTTTCTCAAAGCGTTAAACGGCAAGAGATAAGAAGTTAAAGATTATATGCTTTTCTCTTTAAAAAAAATAAAAAAGAGATAAGAAGCCCCTGGGAACGAGGTTGGCTAGAACAACTTTTTCAACGTTATTCTAGCGTCTTTGCTGCAGACTTTGAACAAAGTTTTTTGCTTTTGTATCTTAAAAATTGCGCAAAGTGTCAACTTCGTCCCCAGACCTTCTAATAAGGACGTGTCATTCTTGTAAATACGCATTTAATATCTTTGTTATTACTTGTCATTATAAGGTTGTGTAATAGTTTGTGTGTGACGTGAAATAGAGCTTTAGGGGTTGGCACAATACCAATAATATTTAAATGACTCTTTCTAAATTTGACTTCTGACTTGACGACGTGAGAATTATAACTGAACGTGTTTACGAAGTGCACAAAAGTCTTTTACGATCCACATATCGTCTTGAGTATTGTCAGAAACTTTCTTGGTATTGTCAACACAACTATTGAATATTATATGAGGAATGAGGTAGTAATTGGATTATGTAGGGATAATATCTAGTAGGGAAAAAACTTGTTCAAAGTCCGCAGTAAAGACGTGCCTAGATAATACATAGTGGACGAAAACGTTCTGACGTCTTTACTGCGGACTTTGAACAAGTTTTGTCCATTAGGTGCGCAGTATGCAAAAAACCTGTTCAAAGTCAGCAGTAAAGACGGTAGAACAATGTTGAAAACGTCTTTGCGGCATACTTTGGACAAGTTTTTGTCCACTGGGTAGAGTATTGGATTTTGTATAAACCGATGGAATTTTTTTCTGATAAAGTATAGCGTAACTAATAGTTAATATGAGAGGATTGGAACGAGTAGATACATAGTATGGGAAGGTGGGGACCACAACGAAGTGAGTATTAGTAGAGATTATACCGAAGTTATAACCCTGTGTGTGGTAAAAGCTAAACTAAATGTTGAACAATTTTAAAGAGCGATGCCAAGTGAACAAACATGAATTTGGTTTTTGCAAGATTTGACTTCGTAGAATATTAGTAATTTCGTGTTTTCGTTTTATTAATTTTGTGCAACAGAAGTTTTCTAGTGGGCAAAAACTTGTTCAAAGTCCGCAGTAAAGAAGCTAGAA
The DNA here is from genome assembly GCA_032360805.1 of Neoturris breviconis. NCBI lineage: Eukaryota > Metazoa > Cnidaria > Hydrozoa > Anthoathecata > Pandeidae > Neoturris > Neoturris breviconis. The sequence continues at coordinate 6,268 of JAULBZ010000912.1, read as the reverse complement.
CAACGTCGTCCGACGTTGACGTTGTTCTAGCGCCTTTACTGCTAACTTTGAACACGTTTTTGCCCACAGGGGTTAACTGGACATTTAATTAGAGCATGACTCATGATAGAATCTATTAATATGGTTTTATGAATGGTTGAAATAAACACGTGGGATTGTTTATTGATCTGTTTATTTATTCATTTATTTATTTATGTGGGTAATGACATGTAAGTTCTTTCCGAAACTAACTTCGTGTAGCTTTTCAAACGATGAGAAAAGTATTTATTAGTGAGCAAAAACTAAGGCAAAAACTTGTTCAAAGTTCACAGTAAAGACGCTAGAACAACGTTTTCAATGTATTGTTATCATTCTATAAACTCATCCCCAGCAATACTGATAGCTTTGATATTTTAAGACTGGTGGTGAGTATGGTGATTTTAGTTACATTGATTGATTGATTTGTTTATTGTAAATGATTTGTTTGTTAGGAAAAAAACTTGTTAGAGCGTCTTTGCAGCTGACTTTGCCCACTGGGATTAGCTTTGACATCCCACACATCCGAATGTGTTTTCGAAACAATTAGCATACGATAGTCAAAAAGTGTTGCTAGACAAAATTTTGCAAAAACAATTTCACGAAGATCTGGTAGTTTTTACCATATGACGACCATATAGAGCTATGACTTCGGTATAATCTATGCCAATACTCAATTTCGTCGTGACTTCCACTTTCCTATTTATTCTTGTGAAGTGTTTCCTTTCGAACAACCTCGTTCTCAGGGCTTCTTCTCTCTTGACGACGTCAAGAGATAAGAAGCCCTGGGAACGAGATTGCCTTTCGAAGGAAATTACAAAATTGTTGTAGCTTGTTATAATATAATATCCCAGTGGCCCTGGGAACGAGGTTGAACCCAGTGGGCAAAAACGTTGAAACCGTTGTTCTAGCGTCATTACTGCGGACTTTGAACAAGTTTTCCCCACTGAAATATAGTCAATTTTGCAATTTTGTTAGTGAGAGAAAAAACGTTAATATAGGATCCAGTGAAATAAGAAATCGTCTTTCCATTCATTTATGATTTCTTCTAAATAGCTTTTTGAGGTATTTGATTTGTTTTGTTCTTGCAAAACAAAACAATTTTTCTTCGTCAAAGAGCCGACAATAAACACTGGCTGTTCACATATTATGCGGCGCACCTGTGCGAAGAAAAACTCCCCTTGTCTATTTCACACTGTGTTTTTGAGAATCACGCATGCATGGTCCAATGAAAAATGCTTAAAAAATCAATGATCCATGAAAAACTTCTTTTCTCCACATTGTTTCTTAGACAGACGAATTATATTTTGTAAGACGGGGGTACGTGAAACCCATTGCTAGCTGCTTACATTGTAGCATAAAGTCTCTGTAGAATGTACTAATCCTTTTGTTATTATCAATTTCAACTTGAGTAAATAAACATCAAAGACATCAAAGCTGCATAACATGGGGTTATATTTAAAATTATGAGCAAAAACCACACAAAACACCTTCATAACCCCCGGATTAAATTTACTGAGCTGTCCTTTTAAATTAATTTCTTCGAAATTAAATGGTCACAATTTTTTTTTATCAATTCTAAACGTTTACTCTACTAAGTACAATACACTCGAATGTATATTATTTCGTGTTATTACAAAGATAAAAGCATAATTTTCTAACACACATAAAAAACCGACACGAGTATTGGTTGTTATTAACTGAACAAAATTAAATTTGCAAATGTTTATTTTAATATTTAGTTCTATATATCATCGTGTAAACAAATTCTTCATGGAGTATTAACATATCGAAAAGTTTACAGATAATATACAGCTGATAGTATACATATAGCTAATGAACGAGTTAAAACTATGTTTACTATGTGCAAGACAGATATAATAACTTTCCCAGTGAGTAAAAACTTATTCAAAGTCATCAGTAAAGGTGCTAGAACAGCTTTGAAAACGTTGTTCTAACGTCTTTAATGCGGACTTTAAACAAGTTTTTGCGCATTGGGTTTTTACTGTTTTTACTTCTAGATATATTACTATAATATTCAAAGAAAAAATAATTTTACTCGAAGATAAACAAGATTATCCAGAAGAATATATTTAAATATGGCGATAACGTCTGGTTTAACATGTGTTGATTATTTATCACGAAAACCTCATACACAAACTTTAGAGGATATGCTTAGATATAGTCCTACATGGGTGCTTACAGATCATCACAAACATCAAGCTCAACGCAGGCCTATGCAGAACATAACAAGGAATAACAGAGATTTTAAAACTTGCCAATATTACGAGCCGATTTTTGATTTCAGCAAACTAAAAATATCACAGGATTTCACTTTTTCGTGTGAAAATACAAACATTTATGAACATTCGTGTGCTTATGAGAAAATACGCGAAGAGGGAAATAACAAAAACTATAAAAAACCTGAAAATTATCGAACTTCTAAGCATAGTTGTCATGAAATACCAGATGAAAACAAACGAAAATCAATATCATGCAAGAAGAAATTTTTAGAAAACTTAGGCAAAGATCTATCTGATAGCGATGATGAGGAAATTGGGTTGATTTTGACCCAAGATAACAATAATTCTGAACAAATTTTATCATTAAAAGGAACTGAATACAATGTAAACAAACTTGATGTTTTTTCTGTAAACAATAATTTAGTGGATATCGGAAATAATGATAGTGCGCTAAGTGACAGTGAATACGAGATAGCTACAATAAATAGTCATGCTATAGGGAGGTTATCACGTAAGAGAAGCTCGGCTGAATTTCTTAAAACTTCACTTGGCTGGAACGAAATGGAAGATGAAGTGAAGACGAAAAGACCTTGCATTAACATGGAAAAGATGCATAATTCTTTATTATTAAATACATTCAATACGAACAGTTTGATAGAAGAATCGGCAGAAAAGGAGGAACTTTTTGTTCCTATTTCATTTCCCATAGTTACATTTTAAAAATTTAGTGCAATTATTTTATAAAAGATTCCCAATACACAACTTTGCTAACTATCCTTATTGTCGTCATGGTAACGTAACTATTACGTGTTTCTTTAGCAGTCAGCTTGTTTGTTGAATGTTAGGGTGTTTTTTATGTAGATTTGGTTTAACGACTTTTCATAACTAACCCAGTTTTCAGTTCTAAATGTAAACTTGTATAATTCTTATTATAGCGTCCTTACACCTGGTTTCTATCAGAGATCCATTTTTCTATTGTTATAAGAGAATTACGTTTGTTTGAAAAGCTGTTAATAATGAAAATGAGAGCATAGAAATACAAAAAGAGATTTTCGTATTTCTATGACGAGAACTATCATTTTAAAGACTCTTTGAGATGATATTTTTCCCTTTTTTTTACTCGCTCCAGGCTAATTCAATATCATCGCACCGCATGTTCATCCCTTTAACCCGGAAATAATACATATTTGTTAATACTGTAAATAGCTGTTCCGGAAATTATACAAAAGCAAATTGGCCCATATTATATACACTTTATAAAAACAAAACTCCACGACAGGCAACAAAAATCCCCTCCTCCGCATTGATTATTTGCTCTTATATCGATACTGATGGTAGAAACCAGTGTGGATGTTATAGCGGTACAAAGATAGTTTAATTGCTTTTGCGGTTAGTAGGTTGTATATAAATTTAAGTGTCAATATTTTCAACGTACATGTAACTATGTAATTATTTCATCAAATTATTAATCCGGTGTGACAACCTCGTTCACAGGGTGTCTTTCGAAATACTGTTTCGAAAAGGTAATAAACCCTAGGAACGACATTGTCCGGTGTGAGATCTAAAAGTATTAAAAGATCGTTGTTCAACAATTATATCCGAGATCTTCAATCTGTTGCCAAATGGGAACACGACGTCGTTTGACGTTGATCTGAGTCGTGTACCTGCAGGCTGGGGGTTTTTACCCTACAGGCACACGACGTCGCGACGTTGATCCGATGTAGTGTTCTCACTGAGACTTCACTGTAGATAGAACGTCTTGGGACTAAGATTATTTATTGTATAAAAAAACTATTAATCAAGCTAAATGGCGAATTTATTTTGTTGTTTCCTCGATGTCCTTTTTATCTGGGTTGGTGTATCTTATGATCATGATTCAACGATCCGACGATCTACCTTCCATAAACTACCCTGAACCAACCTCCCCCATCAAATAGAGTTACGAAAGAAAGTGATGGGTAAATCTAATTAGACCTAAAGTGGGGCTTCTAATCTATTCACCGTTAATAATCGATTAAACGCCTCGGATCAATTAAACGCCCCTTAAACGCCCCTTTTATGCGTTAAATACTGTGCTGATGCAACAGAAGCTACGATCCCTGTAAACTGTCAAACAAGTCTGGTTTGCAGACGATGCTACCGGGGCAGGAAAAATTAACGACATAAAACAATGGTGGGACTTTTATGAATTTATGAAGGGAACAAATGTGGTTATTATGTTAACGAGTCTAAATCTTGGATTATTGTGAAAAATGAAACGCTCGAAAAACATGCAAAAACAGTATTCGCTAATTCGTCTGTAAAATGTACCGCAACTGGGGCAAGAGACATCTTGGAGCATCAATAGGAAGTAACGAATTCAGAAAAGAAAATGCGGCCGAAAAAATTAACGAATGGTGTAACGAAATAAAAAAACTCTCTGAGATCGCATTATTAGAACCTCAAACAGCTTTTGCAGCATTCACTCATGGAGAATTACATAAATTCAGTTACTTTCTAAGAACTATTCCAGGAATGGCGAAGTACTTAATTAGGTTCAATTATCACCGATTTATTCATACCATCGATATTAGGTACAACCATTTCAGAAAATGAGAGGCAATTATTTCAACAACCAATTAAAGATGGAGGACTTGGTATTCCTGTTTTAGAAGAAAAAGCTAAAATAGATTTTGAATCATCGGAAATTATTACAGCACCTCTAACTGCAGTCATTGTTAGTCAAGGACATACTATTCCAACGAAAGCTGAAGTTAAACGAATAAGGAATGAAAGAACCCAGCAAATAAACGCTATGAAAAGAGAACAACAACAATATCTTGAAAATAAATTAGATACCGCAACGAAGCGTATACTTGCCGAAAATCGTGAGAAAGGAGCATCAAGTTGGTTAAATGTGCTTTAAACAAAGAATAATTCCGAGATGCTCTAGCACTAAGATACGACCGAAACATCAAACATCTACCGTCTAAATGTTTATGTGGTGATGCCTTTAATGCTACTCATGCTATGAACTGTAAAAAAGGCGGTTTTGTCAGTATAAGACACGACAGCGTAAGAGATTTTGATGTAAATCTACTTAAACAAGTATGTAATGACGTGGAAATAGAGCCGGCTCTTCAACCTGTTGACAATGACAAAGCACGATTAGATATAAGAGCATGTGGTTTCTGGAGACCCGGCCAATCAGCGTATTTTGATGTTCGTTTAACTAACACTAACTCACAATCACAATCACACATAGATAACGACAATGACATGGCTCATTTACTCCACTCTACAATTTACTCTTGTATTCTCCATTAACGGCGAAATGAGTCCAGAGTGCATTATTTATCACAAATTTCTTGCAGAAAAGATATCTCTGAAGACTGGACAAAGGTATGATCAAGTGATGGCTTGGATCAGATGGAAAATGATATATATATATTTTTTACTTGACGTCATCATATGTTTTTTTTAATACGATTTTTTAAAAAATGCTTGTATTCTTCAAAGTGCACTTGAACAAAACAGTTCTGTTTCGTATTTTTAAGTATTGACTTCAGTTTTTAAATGCCAAGGGGTTATATTTTAACATATCTTCCGGTTTTCGAAATTTCCCTAAAATCGGAAAAATTGGGATACATAAATAAAAATTCGTAGAAAGAATTTAAATCATGATACTCTATGGTCCAAATTTGAAGTTAATTGCTTTATTTATACAAAAGGTATTCACATTTTCGTTTATATGGAACTGACCCCCCCAGAAAAAGCGGAATGGTCATGTGACAAAAATTTACCAAATGATTCCCATCACCCTTAGTCAGGGTACCCAACTCTACTGCTACGCAATCCCGTTTCTTGCTAAATATACGATTTTGAATTTTGGTTGAACATTTGATTTGAAAACGCTTAAGAGTTGGGTTGCAGTAATATACGTCCGTAAACGTTTTGGTTCTTTCGCCACGAGGTTACTATAGAAACACATACGTCATCGATAATTTATTCGATTTTTAATATTATTCCTT
>JAULBZ010000911.1:7250-25566 GCA_032360805.1 Neoturris breviconis | reverse complement strand
TTGCACCTGTAAGAGATTTGAAAATCTCTAATAATAATGTACAAAGGTTTTTAGTGTGGATGGAAGCACTGTTGTCAGTGGGAAAAACTTGTTCGAGATGTGGGAGGAATCTCTGAACAGCGTCAAACGACGTTGTTCTAGCTTATTTATTGTTGCCTTGTTCTTGCCTCATGATTTTTTTTTTTAATTTTTAAAACGTGTCATGAAATACATACGGGAAAATGCGCACGCCTTCCGTGTTTTGATTGTAGAATTTGTTTTTGTTTTAAAATATTCTCTCAATAAGCTCACCCCAATCCCTTTTAAATAAATTATTGAGTTAGAATAAATTATTATAACAATTGCTATGGATATCAAATAAATATAAATATTTTAAAGGGTTCCATTGGGCAAATACTTGTAAAAACAGTAAAAACGCTACATACGGGAAAATGCGCACACCTTCCGTGTTCTGATTGTAGAATTTGTTTTTGTTTTTAAAATATTCTCTCAATAAGCTCACTCCAATCCCTTTTAAATAAATTATTGTGTTAGAATAAATTATTATAACAATTGCTATGGATATCAAATAAATATAAATATTTTAAAGGGTCCCATTGGGCAAATACTTAGAACAACGTCATGCAAGTATAATAATAGACCTTAACTCAGCAACTAAAGTACTTCCCACAATGTGTAACGACTTGCTCAATATCCGTCATACGAACTTGCTCAATATCCGCCGTAAAGACGCTAGAACAACTGCTTCAACGTTGCTTTACGTCGTTACTGCGGAACATGAACAAGTCTTCTACACACTGGATAGCCTATGAAATAAACCAATCAGCTACATTGATTTCTTCAATTTTCGCCAATATTCGTTTGAACATAATACGATGTAGTACCGAAAATCCTTGGACTTTCAATTATCAAGAATTTAACAAGAACAGGTCGAGATTTTACATCGATGTCTGTATACAAATTGAGTAGTAACTATCTCAAGTGAATGTACCTTCCCAGTGAGCAAAAATTTGTTCAAAGTCAGCATGTCGAAGACGTTGTTCTAGCGTCCTACCATCCCGGAAAATAATACTGTAGACAAAGTGAAATTTTTGCAAAAAGTCGAAATTTCAACTTAGAGAAAAAGTCTATAATTTTGATTAGTAAAACGAATGGCACAAAAAATTCGAATTTGTTCCAAAAGCCTGGGACTAGGCTGCTGGGAACAACAGAATTCGCCGAGTTTGCATCCTAAGATCATAAGTCCTAAGTCTTAAGTCTAATCGATAAATCTCAGAGAAAAATCTCCAGGGACTTTTCTTGGTCGTTTTCCGCATTTTGGTTTTACTTGTGGCGTGTATCGTACGTCAAAATTCTAATATTTTATTTCCGAGATTGTAGCTCCTCCTCCCAGAATCTACGCACTTGTTTTAATATTTTTATGAAGCAACCTCGTTCCAAGGGCTTCTTTCTACTTTTGAAGCGGAAAGAAGCCCTGGGAAAGAGGTTCCTTTTGAAGAATACTTTGCAGTTGTTCATGATATTTTAAAAAACTCGATCCCAGGAATTTTGTTTTCAATTTAACCATTCCGTGTTAACTTTAACTTTAAAAAACATAATTGGTAACATATTCGTGTCGATTTAATTAACCTATTTAACAAAAAGTCGGTCATGCGCGTTAACAAAGTCGATAAGTATTGTTATATTCTTGTTAATTTAATAACAAAGGTAGCTAATGTTTGTTACACCACGTGACAGCTAATGTTAGTTACAACCATAGTCTTTTACAACACGTGACACATCTCGTGCCCGCATGCAAGAGACAGACATATACACCATACACATATTGTGCAGTGCAGTGTGGTGTGAATAGCTGTGGTGTGAATAGCTGAGGGCCGCATGAATAAAATATAAACAAAACTGTCTTTCTACCTATATATAGTTATAATTTTATTTTTGCTTATTCTATTCTTCTATCCAGACACGTGACACTTCTTGGAGCCATATGTTGTCTAATATTACTAAGGGTTCACCAACGAGTAAATAACATTAAAGACGTTGTTTTAGAGTTTTTACTGCGGACTTGGAACAAGTTTATGCCAACTGGGGTTTGTTCTATTTCTAAAACGTGCACATTTATATTTATGCTTGTAGGCAAGTCTGTAAAAACCTGTTCTTTGAACGTTGTTCTAACGTTATTTTGCTGACTTTGAACAGGTTTTTGCGGCTGGGATAGGTCAAAATACTCTTGTGAATGATATCTCAATATAATATATCTCAGTGGGAAAAACTTGTTCAAAGTCCCCAGTAAAGACCCTAGAAAAACATTTACAACGTTATCTTAGCATCTTCACTACAGACTTTGAACAAGTTCTTTCCCACTGGGATGCTAATAAACAGAACAATTTTTATAATTTATTTATTTCCTAAAGGATTTCCTAATTAGTTACCTTATATATTATTTATTGTACTAGCGTATTTGTTGTCCAGTGAATTCTATTTTTATTTTCTTGTTGTTGAAAGAAAGCACGAAAAAGCAACGGTTAGTCAAAATCAGTGAGCAGAAACTTGCTTATTTTCTAATTCAAAGAATTCAACCGAAAATAATTTTATTTATTTATTCTATAATATAAAGTACTCAATACAACAGTAAGTAAAGTCAGTCTAGTTATGATGATAAATCAGTGAGCAGAAACTTGCTGAAAGTCGGCAGCAAAGACCCTAGAACAACATCTTTCACTGCTGACTTTGAACAAGTTTTTACCCAAATGGCGTTTATTTACACATGACGAAATATTTTGCTACTATCCTTAACGGCGCTTCTTCTTCCAGCGTGTCTAATATTTATCTGTTGGTGTTTTTTTATTGTAAAAGGTTTATAATAAGAAAACACCAACACATATTGGACACTTCATGTAGGACACGTGTGGGGAATGTTCCCACGCCATTTAACAGACACTTTGCAATAGTGCACAAATAGGAAGTTTTGTATTGCATCCAGTTCTACTTTAAGCAGCCAACATCTCGCTTTCATGTATTTGTGATTAGCTCTATTGTTTATATGATCAAGATTACATTACGCGAAATGTTTTAACCTGTAGAATTTCGTCTTACTTACGAGGGGATGGGCGGAGTAATCAATTCGTTCAAATAATCATAAAGTTAACTCTCAAAAAGTGGAACCTCCAATGGACCTCAAAATTGGTTCCAATTGGCGAGTGTTCCAGTTAGCAAATGTTCCACTTAGGTAATGTTCCGCTGACGTTTAGTTTAATCAAAAGTTTGGTACCATCTCAAAATTTCTCTAAGTTTTTTGATAGAGTTAAATCAACTAAAATTGACAAAATTCAACAAAAATGAATCTGTTTAGACGTGTGTTAGGTCATTGAGCTCGCCATGGTTTATTTTCTTCAGTACGCTCCTTTTTCCACTTATCCAGGATTACACTTATCGAGATTCTACTGTATATCCGCACTTTATCTTTGGAAGAGTGAACAAGAATGGTCTCGGCTCCCATTTCACAGAATGAATGAAACGTTGTTATAGCGTCTTACTGCGCACAAGTTTTTGCCCACTATATAGCAAATAACTTCTAACTACGATTGTCTAATATTCAGAAAATACTAGACTGAGTTCCAGTCCCTAACTACGACAAGTATGGTCGTAATTAGGGACTGGAACTCAGGCTAGAAAATACATTCTCTTTGAATATCCTAAATCAAGGAGATCTGAATCAGCAGTTATCAGATATACTGTGTTATTCCGCATTCAGTAATCTTTCAATCCGAGAATGCTTCATTATTAGGCTGTCCAATGTTGATTGACGTCACGACGTCTTTTTTAACGGTAGTTAGAAGTGGCGTCGAGCCGTCAGGTGCTCTCCGATAAAACTACAGCCATACTCTGACTATTTTTGTCTTTTCTTTATTTTCAGCAAAATGAGTTCTTACAGAGTTGTATACTGCTTCATCGCGTTCATGGTCACACATGCAATGGTCAATGGGCAAAACAGCAGCATTGCTAGTGGAAATTTTGATATTGAAGCAGTTGGTCGGTCAGGAAAGATTGTCATAATAGACAAAGCAACTAATAAAGCTGTTATGACTGTGAATCCTGATAGAATCGCTGAAGTTGCTGCAGATGGTTTAACTGAGGTAAGCAATCTTGTCATTGACAGCCTTTAAATGAACCCCTAAATCGTTTCGCCCTAAACGAGCTTGCAATTGATTGGTTTTTTCGGCACGAAGAAACCAATCAAATGCAAGATTGTTTAGAGTAGAACTGATTGGCTTTTCCGCTGTCATGCAACAAATCAATAACCATAAATGATCTAATCAATGCCTTACGTCTTATTTAACTCTCCGTTTCAATTAACGCTCCCTCTAAAACTAAAAAAGTAATTAACGCCCCGTTCTTTTTAGCGCCTCGTTTCTCATTTCTATTTAACTTAATATCGCGAGGGTGTAATTAGAAATAATAACAAAATTTAAAAAACGGAGGTCAAATTTGAAATCAATACCCTGTTCTTTTTAAAAACGCCCTGCTATAATTATCGCCCACCCTAAAACTTGAAATTGATTAACGCCTAGGGTGTTAATTAGATTATTTATTAAAGTTGTTGATTTCTTCTAGGCGAATAATTTGCCGCAAAAGCCAACAGAAGACATTCCATTGGTAGAAATCGTCGTCACACCATGTGGCGTCAATTTCTAACAATATAATGCTTTTTTTGCCTTTAGCGGCAAATTTTTCGTCATGTGGATATCAACCTTTTAACGAAGACGGAGACTTCGTCTGATACAAAAAAATGAGATTGAGAAATATGCCAATGGGCAAAAGCTAGTTCAAAGTCCGCAGTAAAGACGCTAGAACAATGTCGTTCGACGTTGTTCTAGCATATTTACTGCGAACTTTTAACGGGCAAATTTCTAATTATAATTTTTTTTCAGGCAACTGGACACACCATTGAGAGCTTTGCAAGTACCGATTTCACATTCGGCGCCGTAGTAACAAAAAGTCGATATGGTTTAAATACAACCTCTGTGACATTTTCAACAACTTTAACCGGAAAACCGGTAGGTGTTGTAAGCGTAGAGATGATTGTGTTTCATGAGAGTGGTACAATAACGGCTGATTCTGCAGAGAAAATCGATGTCGGAGTTGGAACAGTAAAGTTCAACATTGATATTACGTAAGTGTTTATTTTTAGTCACATCGCAATGACGTCATTAGTTAAACACGACAAGGTTAGTATTAAGTAGAATATCAAGCTCGTCCCCAGCCCCTTTTGACTTCGTCAAAAGGGGCTGGGGACGAGCTTGGTAGAACATGACTGAAAAGAACTGAAACAAACTTCCCATATCAATAGACCTATTCACAAATACATGAAAACGAAGCGTTGGCTGCTCAAAGTAGAACTTGATGCACTGCAATAATTTCATTTTTGTCCTTTTGTGCGCTGCAGTACACAAAAAGGAAGTTATTATATTTACCAATTGGGGTGTGATTACTTTGACGTTCTTCCAATGTTAATCTGGCACCTTTGCCTACTAGCTTTTTTTAAAAGTAAATTATCACTGTCGAGGGGGGATTTTTGAGCATAGCTTCAGGCTTTTAGCAAAATTCACTTCTCTACGCACAGCGTTTATTTTTCCGCTTTATTCTTGGTATTCTTTCATGTGTTTGTTTACTTTAGAAATTGGGTATTTTGTGGAACTGGCATTGAAGTATGCAAGAAAGGAAGTGTTAATCAAGTTGGTACCTTCATAGACTTTACCATAGAAGTCAAGGGAAAAGAAGAGAAAACTGAGAAACCAGAAAAATCAAGTAAACAAAAAGGAGACAAGGGTGCTGAAACATATGAATTTGATGATGCTGTATTTACGGTTTCCAAGATGGTAAGTTCTGTTTACATTTCAAAAAAAGTGACTCCAGTGAGCAAAATTTGTTCAAAGTCCGCAATAAAGATATCTAGAAGCGCTTTTACTGCGGACTTTGAACAAGCCAACGGAGCTTCTTTCGATACAGGTTGCATGTAAGCGTACATGGCATCTTCTGAGTAGATTACTGAGTCAGCAAATGTTCACTGCATGAAAGCCTACCAAATACGGACCCGTAAATAAGCAACCATACTATAAGCAACCAGTACTCAGGCAGAAAAAAGTTAACCAACTTTTAGTAGTCAATCATAATCATAAGCAACTTCATCAATGTAATTTTTATTTTTACATTTGTATGTCAATGTAGCTATTACCTTGTTTTTCCTTCTTCCATAACAAACCTATCTATAATATATTTATATCTGTGTATGAAGTCCCAGAATTAGGCCTTCCATGATATCTTTCTTTAAGTGAACTCCCGACTATATTCATTCACGAATTGACTCGCAGTACGTAAAATAAAAGCAAACAATCACTGTGGAGGAGGGATGTTTGAGCAGAACCTGAAGCTATCCTCACAAATCCCTCCTCCACAGTGATTGTTTATTCTTATTTTAGCTAATCACTGTCGGTTACATTAATTTTCCTATTTTATACTACAGGTAAAGGTCGATAGTGTATGGAAGAACATGACTGTTAATTATCCAAAAGTTGAACAAAAAGGAAAGAAGTCATCGTTTACCTTTCGATTCCCCAAATTCACCACAACAGTTCACTATGACCCGGTATTCGGGGCAGAACCCCTCACTGGTGCTGGCGTAATGTTGACTGTTGGATATATGTATGTTTTAGTCGCTGCATTTTCACTGGTCGTACTTGGAAGATATGCTTAGGATACACTTATAAATATATAACTGTTGTTAAGGTGGATTTACACTGGAAAGAAGACATTCCGTTGATAGGAATTGACTCCACACGTCGTGTGAAATGTTCCGCCTAGTATAAATCCATCTTTAATTGCCGTACGAACTCCTAATCAAACAAATTAAGCTTTTTAGCCTTCTAAACAAATAAATATCATGCCTTTGTTTAGCCTACGTAAACAGACCTCGATGTATCTCGACCTATGCACAAACGTCACATTTTCAGTTTAAAAAAATCTCAGGATTTTCAAGGCTACATCGCATGCTCACTGATCTTCACGAATACCGACAAAAGCCGAAGTAATCGCAAAAGCTGATTGGTTCAATTCTTTGTTTATGTTTTTGTGGACCGGGAGAGAAGCGAGATTCATTACGAAAAATATGACATTTGTGCATAGACCTAGCGAAACAAGCGAAGGTTTATTATATATCGTAGACTAGCTTTTGATGAAAACTAATCATGTATAGTTTAGGCTGATTTCCATTAAGCGAGTGGCATTGATAGAAATTGACAGCACACAACATGTGGTATCCATTTCTACTACTCGCGCGGAAGTTTCAGTCTAATAGAAATTAACCTTTGCACTGTTTGAATCGTATTAAAGCATGCCAAATTAAATAATTGAAAGCAATGAAAGTTCAAAAAATCTTTCCACTAGTATTTCTTCCAAACTTGGTTTAATTCAAAGTCCGTAGTGAAGACGAAAATCCTTGCCAATCCCCCTTGACTACGCCCAAAATGTTCATTACAGTTAGTACTAACACCATGCCAAGTTTTATGGTGTGAAGGCAAGAGATTCCCAAGATCTCCAGGGGGCAGAAGTTTTGAACAGTCCAAGAAAATCTAGCATGAATAGGGTTAAGAAGGTCTTTTATTTATGGACGATCTCAAAATTTCGCTCCAAAATCATCTTATTTTGTAGGGTTAAATAAACTAAAATTGACAAAATTCTACAAAATTGAATCTGTACAGAAGTGTGTTAGGTTAAAGGACTTGCAATAGAATCCATTGCAGTACTCACCTCTGTAGATTTTAATTGTTCTGGAATATTCCAAATAACATAGCTATGCACATTCATTATATTATAAGGCTTATTATTGCTTCGTTATCTTGTATGGCTTTGTCTAACTTTTCTTATTTTTGTTTTACTTTTTGTTATTTTTGTTATTTTTATTTGTTATAGTATGCAGTGCCCCACTGAAAGTTTTTGTCGGTGGGGCACCAAGAGTCTTGTATTCGTCTCTTTATTTTGGTTTTGTCAATGTGAATTATATATACGCATGGAGTTCCACTTTTATTTCCGTGGTCATACTTTTATGCGTCCCGTGAGCCGGGACCCCGTCTTACTTATATACAATGCCGTTTTTAAAGGTCGCTTTTTTAGCTACAATTTCAAAATTTACCGTAGTTCTGACTTCTATACTCGTCCCTTTAAGAAAGGCTCGGTTTGCATGGACTGCAAGTCTAAAAAGCGACTCTAAAGTGATCAAAAAGCGTATTGGAATGAACCCAGCGGGTGCGCAAAAACCTATTCAAAGTATGCAGTAAAGATCCTACAATGTTCTATTGATGGCATTTACTGCGGAAATTGAGCTAGCTTTTGCCCACTGGGAATTATTCGACAGATGGAGATAGAATTAATTGCACGAGAAAAAATTGACACACAAGAAACAAATTAGAACCACGAGAAAATAAAATAGACCCACGAAGGCAGGAGATAACTGTAGACCCACGAAGTGGGGTATCAAGTGTTTTGTAGTTGTCCTTTTTATGTTTTGTAAATTTGTGTTTATTGAATAGAAAGAAAAAAAAGTACAAAAATATTTAAAATAATGTCATCTAGCTAGACGTTTGTAGCCTACATTTATAGCCCTTCTCTTATTCGCTAACGATTTTTTCCTATGATTCTAGAAAGTGATTCGCACATGCGTAGCTCGGCCATAACAAGATAAAATGGCGCTTCCAAAAGGTTCACATGTTTTTTTATTATTCTTTTTGACACCAAAAAATAGCATTTTTTATTACATTTGCTATAAGATATACCTAGGCAAGACTTATAAATATAACTGAATACAATATATTCCACCACGCTTTCACAATATTTTCTTCGAGCTTTAAAAATTATTAAAATAACGTTTAGACAACCCACCAACTTATGAAAGTTTAAGAATGTAATTGAAAGTTTCTTTAATGCTGCGCCGCTGAAAATAAAGCAAATCCTTCAAACTTTTGTTTTGAAAAGAACTTTGTAGAAATGCTGAATTTGTCTGGATCCATTTCAATAAGGGGACAAAATAAATTTTTTAGAGTTCTTCTAGAAGCATTCCATAATGCATGCATAAAAATGGAAGTTAACATCTTTCCGCTCTAGAGGATATAATTCATGACTTTTGTCGACGCCATCTTGGATTTATTTCACTGTCACGTGGGACATGTTGTCATCGCCAATCTCCTTTTGAGAACCCGGTCATATAAGAAATATAACACTTTGTGTGTAGATCGAGAGTAGAAAGCGAAAGTTGGAAACGGTAGGCTTTTGATACTCATAAAAATGTAAAAATAAAAATGTTTTTGGCATCAGATTATAAAATTAATTTTTTATTGCGTAAATAAATGATTACCACAGATTATCTTTTAAGAACCTCTTCACATTATACAAATAATTAGGGTAAATAAATAGGCTTTCGTTTGATAAACTTTGTTTTACATCAAGGAGAACATAGCTGGTACTGGTGAATCCTTCTAGACTTCAACAGCGACATGTAGTCAACAGTCCATAGACACTTCTTATTTTCTTCTGATCGTTGCTTTTTAAGGCAGCTTTCACATTGTCGAACACAGTTCGTAGAGAAGCCATGTCGACAAAAAAAGAAGCTTCCTCGTGAGAGACTTTGTATGGACCATTTTTATAGACTGTCTTCATTTAAGTCAAAAACTTCAAGTGCAAGTAATCGCAGAATCAGAAACTTTATTTCATTCAGCCTAGATTGCATTTGTTAGACTACAATCGTGTTCATATATATTTGGGAAAAATGGAAATTCGTGCAAAAATTCGGAATTTCAACTTTGACAAAAAGCCTTAAATTTTTACTAGCAAGGTGATTGGAACAAACGTTCGAATTTGTTCCAAGAGCCTGGGTACTAGGCTGCTAGAATCAAGAGAATTTGTCGAATTTGTAAAAGGACCCAAGATCCTAAGCCCTGGTGATACGACGTTGCGCGCCCACTGGGTACTAACCACAGCCACGAACTTCTCTTTCCATTTACTTTCTCGTACAAATAATTTTAGATCTCTGCGGCTTGGTAAAAAGTTTAGAAGTTTCAAGGTTGTAGCTCATTCAATCCTTACTTATTGTCGTACAGTGTAAACTAGACTTTAGGTGGTTTTTGCATAAATGAGGAGTGTTGCATGCTAAAATATTCCAGAATGTTCATTCGCTTTATGAAGTTGTTGTCTATGTACCTAAGATAGTCGGAATGGATGATGAGGAAACACTTTTATTTTCCAAAGATGACGAAAATAAAATAGAAAATGGCACCGATGCTACATTTGTAAAAGTATCGAAATACCCTGGTGAATGCTGGCAGCGGTGTGGATGTAGCCCTGGTGAATGGTGGCAGCGGTGTGGATGTAGCCCTGGTGAATGGTGGCAGCGGTGTGGATGTAGCCCTGGTGAATGTTGGCAGCGGTGTGGATGTATTTGTTGTATAGTCTTTCCTATTTCTATCGTGCTATTTATCATCATATGGAAGATTCCGTCGAATGAAACAAAGCCTGCTGATATAGCAGTGGATATACTAATGTTATTGTCCATCATTTTATTCTGCATTTACGCTGCGATCAATGGTCAAAAATTAGTTAAACAGGACGGCAAGAAATGCAAGACAAATCAATATCTCATTGTAAGTGTATGTTTATTCGGAAGTGCGACTATATTTTTACACTGTCTTCAAGCCATTGCTGCTGTCTATTGCATTGATTCGCATAATGAATTGATATTTAACATTATCTCATTATTATTCATTATCTTCCAAATAACAATTTTCCTGGCATACAAAGCAAAAACACTAGTTCATAGTACGTGTTTAACCCTCATATTCTATTTGCTACTTGCAACAAATGTTTCTTATTATTTACTGTTTGTGCCTATAGAAACTGAAGCTATTAATAAACTAGAAAAGACCAGTTGCAGTTACCAAAACCATACCATTCATAACATGATTGCAACATGGCAGGACGTATTAGAACCATTTGCTAGCGAATTCACAGTAGTTGCTTTTGCTATGTTACTAGTATTGTTAGATAACATCAAAAGTAAAGATGAGGCAATCCAACAAGAAACGAATACTCCAAGTAAATGTAAGAATAAGGAAGTTGCAGAAGATGATAGTTCATCTAATTACTCAATCATAACTGAAGACGATATATCAAACACACCAGTGGACAGAAGTTTTGAAAATAAAAGAGTGACAAGCAAACTTCAAACTGGTATATCAAGTCAAACTGGTATATCAAGTAGGCGAGCATACGGAAGTTTGAAAGATAAGAGAGATAGAAGTCAAGTTGATGATATACCAATGAATACACTATCGCTAAGTTCTGAACATATAGGAGATAAAAGTCAAGTTGATGTAGCAAACATAACACCGTCCGGAAGTCCTGAAGAAAAAAGAGATGCAATTCAAGATTGTAGACTAAACACAACAGTGTCTACTAAGGAAGAAGGAGATTCGATTCAAGGTAGTCTAAAAAGACTAATGGACAGAATTTTCAAAGATGAAGACGAAAATGGAACTTGCTGTAATTTAGGGTTTATGTTAGGCTTACTGCTTTGCTTAATTTCGTTTTCATTGTCAATGTCAGCACAATACGATCACAGTCCCAATAACACCAATCTCCATGTGCATTATTCCATCCGGTTACTTATTTCGGTGCTAATGCTGATTTCATTAACCTTTCTTGCAATCTATGCACGGTACTTAAAACCGAAATTGGAAAAAACTACGATGGGTATTGGGATGTTACTTTTTTGTTGGCTTGGTATTCTTATATATGATAGCTTAGTTGTTGTTGCATCAGCAATATCTATTCATAATGGGAACATTGAAATGAGGACAACGGCAGAGTTAGCTTTACTGATGAATGTGATTGCCATTTTCGAATCGTTTTTCCAGTTTATCATATTTCTTATGTACAGCAAAATGAACATAAAAATTAAGAATGGACGAATAAAGCAACTCTTTTATTTTATTATGTTGATAAATTTGAGATATTGGGCTGTGGATATATTTCTTTATCTGAAGATAGATAGTTCATTTGAATCTATATATCCAGTGTTAAAAAAATTCGTTGAAAAGAAATGGTGGGTATCATTGGTGAAAGCTTGTGATATAGTAGCTATTTATTTTCGGTTTCATTCAATGTTGGTAGCTTATGAAATGACAGTTGATAAATTTTAAATTCTCAAACATCATTGTTGTAAGGGATCGACTCAAAAATAAAATCTACAGAAGAGAGTGCTGAGTCAATGATTTTGCAATGGATTCCCTTGCAAGTGCGTTGATATAACATCTTTCTGTATAGATTCATTTTTTGTTGAATTTAGTCAATTTTAGTTGATTTAACCCTACCAAAGAATTTGGTTTTGGAGCGAAATTTTGAGATGTTCCCTAAGGTTAATACCCTTAAACTTATTTACCTTCAATGTAGTAATCAACGATACAATGGTAAAGATTGTTACAACATTGAAAGCAAGAAAGTTTAACCGTGATGATACCAGGCTTTTTTAGGCATGACTATCCCAGGCGAGAGGGAGAGACGGGGATGGAATCCACCCCCTCTATATTTCCTGAAGAAGTAAAGCTATAGTGATGATATCATGCAGGGTACATTAGGGTATTGCTGACGTCGGAATATATTCCGGGGGTAACGGTTTTCTTTGCCAGGGGGTAATAAATTTATGCATTGTACCGTACACACCTTCTGCATAATTAATTGATATTGAATTTACATGATTTTACAACAAATATTAGATCACATAAAATCTTTAACATTTGTGACGCCAATCTACAACTCACAGACCAGAATCTACAATTTACAAATCAGATTGTATTTTTGCAGACCAAGCCACCTGAGAAATATTATGACGTCAAACGAGCTGGTATGACGTCATACACTAATTTTGTTTAATTGAATGTTGTTCATCTTGTCCCAGAATAGTAACTGGCCAAATTTCAAACTACAATTAGTTTATAAATTACGGAGGGGCATAACGTCCCCACTCTGGGCATACAAGGCTTGAAAAAGCCCGGGCTTAAAGGTTAAGGGATTTTATAGACTTTACTCATGAATATTTTTTACATTGTTTTTATATAACTTACCGTTTATACACTACTTTTTAAAGGCCTTCGCTCTTATAGCTTGTCTCTTCGTTCAATTCTTGGTATAAGTCTTTCTACTCTTTCAATCCGCAAAAACACAAACTAAAATTAAATTATGTTGGATAATAAAAACACAAGTGGTTTTAGCGACACATCCGTAGAGCTTTTGACCTTTACTTAGGTCATTATCAATATTGCGTTATACAACGAAATTCAAAAACTTATATATAATTAATTTTTTTTAAAAGCTTTACCAAATAAGGTAAGATGACAATGCAAAAAATAAAAGTTGAAAGAGAAAAAATGTAACTTGTATGTAAGTTTTTAAATTTCGTCGATATACTTTTTAACAAAATCCAGAAATTTCAAATGCTGAGAATTGGACGGGGTAAGAAAGTCTATAAACGTAGGCTGACCTCATCTCAGTGGCAACAACTTATTCAAAGTCCGTGGAAAACATTGTTGTAGCCTCTTTACTGTGGACTTTGAAAAATGCCAACTGGGATAGTTTATAATAAATATATATTTCATGTTTCTTACTATACCTTAACTTTAGACAGAAGCTAAGCTAAGTCTGTCACTATCACCACTACCACTAGATTGAAGCATAGGTGCCATATTTAAACTGCGATAAGATGATGTGACATATTTAGCTTGTGGAGTGTATACTATGCAGTATCAAATAAGTGAGGGGCTTATTAATTTTTGGAAGATTTTCCAACTCATTCCCCCCACTTTTAATCCCCCCTTGCGCCTATTATCTTTTAGGTAATCAAGAATAACATAAAACAGTCAACTCGTCATGAATTTAAAATACACACTATTACGTGTTAGATTAAATTAACTAATCTGTTTGTCCCTAACCAATGGCCTGCTACACAAAATCTGCAGTTAGCAATAATAGAGTACCATTGTATCATGCTTATTCCAGTAGCTATAGAAACTTCAATTTACAACCCCCGCTTATTTCAACTCCTCCCCCCTGCTTATTAAATTTAAAAGTAAATAAGTGGAGTGACTATTGCTGTGAGGAGTGACTGACAAAGTTTTAGAGTGACCATTGTTGTTTTTTGGAGAAACCGCTATTGTGTGGATCAACCGCTAATGTTTTTTGGTCTACCATTGTTAAGAAAGCAGCGAAAAGCGGAAGATGCCCCCCATGATGCCCCCCCCCCCCCTTTAGGCCTAATAGGGTTAACCACTGTAAATTATTGTATTTTAACGCCTTGCGCTAAAATTTAAACAATAACCTACACCCAATGGGCAAAAACTTGAACAAGTGTCTTCACTGCGGACTTTGAACAATCGTTTTCCCATTAATGTTGTGCAACCATTGTTCAGTAGTGTGATAATCGCAGTGTCAAGAATCCATCAAAATTGGCAAAATATCTCATAATTAATGGACAAGAACGTTTTATAAAAACTTGTTACCAGCGGACCTTGTCTCTTTGAGTTTTTTCTCTACTGTATATTTCGTCGATATATACACCCGAGAAAAAAAATCAAGAAACAAGAAGCGCTGGTAACGAGTTTGAGTTTTATCGTCATCGAATTGCCAGTGTGAATATTTATACGTGTGGCATGAAAAATATGTTCATTTGTTGATGTTGTTGATTGTTGAAATTGTTTATTTGTAAAAAAATAGAATTATCCGACCTTCTTTCGCTTTCTTGAAGATTTATGTATATGCTAACATGTCATATATTTGGCAAAACATCTCGTATTTTTTTCTCTGTAATAGCAAATTCATAAAAAGGGAATGAAAAAAACAGTGTGCAAAAACTTGTTCAAAGTCCACATTAAAGTCGCTAGAATAACGTCATCAACATCCTCAGCAAAGACGCTAGAACAACGTCTTCAACGTGTTTACTGTGGACTATGTTTATATTTATGCACTACCTTTTTTCGTAACCATGGTTATCAAGTGGAAAAAAAGAGCATTCAATAACATCAATAATGGCTCTCTTAGCTACTCGAATCTAATGTAATGTAAATCCTGAGTATGTCTGATTAAAGCAAGTTTTGTAGCTGAATATACTCTGCCAGCAAAGACCTGTTCAAAGTCAGCAAAATAAATATCTGATGTCCTGTTACTCTAAGCTTTATGTCATCACAATCTTAAAATGACAAGTTTATCAAAATAACAGCTAAATTCTTAGAATCGTTAAAACGATAGTTTTACAATCCAAGTATTGTGTTACACTTGTCATATTAATAGCTAACAAAATAAATAAAAACAAATCAACATCCACAAAAACAGTTATTGATCTAAATATTTTTAGATATCTACGGCTAAACAAAGCTTGCGAAGGTAAAATGTGTAGAAGTTTCTAGAGGTTGTAGCTTATTCAATCCTTACTTATTGTCTTATAGTTTAATCTAGACTTTAAGTTTTTTTTTCAAACAAGTAGTGTTAAAGGAGTGCTAAAACATTCCAGAATTTTCGTTCGCTATATGAAGTT
Organism: Neoturris breviconis; assembly: GCA_032360805.1. NCBI lineage: Eukaryota > Metazoa > Cnidaria > Hydrozoa > Anthoathecata > Pandeidae > Neoturris > Neoturris breviconis. The sequence goes on along the minus strand of JAULBZ010000911.1, from coordinate 9,941 downwards.
GTTCTCTGGTAAAAAGGAGGAAATGGATGATGATAAAACACCTTTTCTTCCCAAAGATGCTGAAAATAAAACAGAAAATGGCGCCGTTACTACATTTCTGGAATCATGGAAATGCCCTGGTGAATGGTGGCAGCGCTGTGGATGTATTTGTTTAATAGTCCTTCCTTTTGGTATCGTGCTATCTATCATCATATTCGTGTGTATTCCTTCGAATGAAACAAAGACTGCTGATATAGCAGTGGATATACTCATGTTATTAACCATATTTTTGTTCTGCATTTACGCGATTTACGCTAAGTGCATTGGTCAAACATTAGTTAAACAGGACGGCAAGAAATGCGAGACAAATCAATATCTCATTGTAAGTGTATGCTTATTCGGAAGTGCGACAATATTTTTACACTTTCTTCAAGTCATTGCTGCTGTCTATTGCATTGATTCAGATAATAAATTAATATTTACCATTATTTCATTATTATATATTATCTTTCAAATAACAATTTTCCAGGAATACAAAGCAAAAACACTGGTTCATAGCACGTGTTTAATCCTCATATTTTACTTGCTACTTGGAACAAACTTTTCTTATTATTTACTGTTTGTGCCTATAGAAACTAAAGCTATTAAGAAACATGAAAAAACCACCAACAGTTGCAGTTACCAAAACCATACGATTCATAACATGATTGAAACATGGGAGAACGTATTAGAACCATTTGCTGCTGAATTCACAGTAGTGGCTTCTGCTACAATGCTAGTACTGTTAGGTAATATTGCAAAAAAAGAAGAGGCAGTCCAACGAGAAACGAATACTCCAAGTAAATGTAAGAACAAAGAAGTAGATGATAATTCGTTTAATAACTCAAATAATACTGAAGACGATATACCAAACACAACAGTTGACAGATGTTTTGAAAATAAAGGAGTGACAAACGATCCTCAAACTGGTATATCAAGTCAACCTGGTATATCAAATAGGCGGTCATACGGAAGTTTGAAAGATAAAAGAGATAAAAGTCAAGTATCCCTAAGTTCTGAAGAAAAAGGAGATGAAAGTCGAGTTGACATACCAAACATAAAACCGTCCGAAAGTCTTGAAGAGAAAGGAGATGTAATTCAAGATAATAGACTAAACACAACAGTGTCTACTGAGGAAGAAGGAGATTCGATTCAAGGTGGTTTAAAAAGACTAATGGACAGAATTTTCAAAGATAAAGACGAAAATGGAACTTGCTGTAATTTAGGGTTTATGTTAGGCTTACTGCTTAGCTTACTCTCGTTTGCATTGTCAATGTCAGCACAATACGATCACAGTCCCAATAACACCAATCTCCATGTGCATTATTCCATCCGATTACTTTCTTCGGTGCTAATGCTGATTTCATTAACCTTTCTTGCAATCTATGCACGGTACTTAAAACCGAAATTGGAAAAAACTACGATGGGTATTGGGATGTTACTTTTTTGTTGGCTTGGTATTCTTATATATGATAGCTTAGTTGTTGTTGCATCAGCAATATCTATTCATAATGGGAACATTGAAATGAGGACAACGGCAGAGTTAGCTTTACTGATGAATGTGATTGCCATTTTCGAATCGTTTTTCCAGTTTATCATATTTCTTATGTACAGCAAAATGAACATAAAAATTAAGAACAAACGAATAAAGCAACTCTTTTATTTTATTATGTTGATAAATTTAAGATATTGGGCCGTGGATATATTTCTTTATTTGAAGATAGATAGTTCATTTGAAACTATATATCCAGTGTTAAAGAAATTCGTTAAAAAGGAATGGTGGGTATCTGTGGTGAAAGCTTGTGATATAGTAGCTATTTATTTTCGTTTTCATTCGATGTTGGTAGCTTATGAAATAACTGTTGATAAATTTTGAATTCTCGAACATCATTGTTGTAAGGAACAGTCCCAAAATAAAATCTACAAAAGAAGAGTACTGAATCAACGATTTTGCAATGGATTCCGAAGAAACCAATCCATTGCCAGTTTGCTGACCTATCACATTTCTGTATAGATACATGTGTTGTTTTATAAGTCATAAACAATATCAAAACTAAAATCCAGAAATTTCAAATGCTGAGAATTGGACGAATGTACATAGGGTGAGAATGTCTATAAACGTATGGTAACCTTATCCCAGTGGCAAAAGCTTGATCAAAGTCCGTGGAAAACGTTGTTCTAGCCTTTTTACTGTGGACTTTGAACAATACCAACTGGGATATTTTATAATCAATATATTTCATGTTTTAATTCTAAGTGCCTTAACTTTAGACAGAAGATAGCCACTATCACTAGTCAGTGTCACTAGATTGGCATATTTAAACTGTGATAAAATGAAGTGCATATGTGATATATTTAGCTTGGGAAGTGTGTACTATACAGTATCAAATAAGCGAGGGAGCGCTTTTGGAAGATTTTTGGACGATTTTCCAACCCATTCCCTCCGCTTTTATTCCCCCTCGCGCCTATTATCTTTTAGTAATTAAAAATAACAAAACAGTCAACTCGCTAAGAACCTAAAATACACATCATAACGTGAAGGTAGAATAAATTAACTAATCGGCTAGTCCATAACCATTTACTATATGCACACCTTGGAGTTAGCGATAGTAGAGTACCATTGTTATCATGTTTTTTCCAGTAGCTAAATTTACCACCCCCGCTTATTCCAAC